>JAVIWB010000216.1:0-14592 GCA_031893035.1 Dermolepida albohirtum | reverse complement strand
AGAAAAATGTTAACAAAATGTATTCATAAACAATGAAGAAGATAATATTGACCTTGGAGACTGGTTTGAATATGGTTTCATTTAGATATTAATTAAAATAAGTAACAAGTTTGTGAAAGAAGTTTATTTAAAAATTGTATAGGGATATGTTCTGATCACGTATTGATTTCCTTTGCGATGTATTGATTTTCTGAGAGA
This sequence comes from Dermolepida albohirtum, assembly GCA_031893035.1. Taxonomy (NCBI): domain Eukaryota; kingdom Metazoa; phylum Arthropoda; class Insecta; order Coleoptera; family Scarabaeidae; genus Dermolepida; species Dermolepida albohirtum. The sequence goes on along the minus strand of JAVIWB010000216.1, from coordinate 14,394 downwards.
TTAATATTTATAAACTGGTTGTAAAGTTGTAAAAGTGGCTACCATTTCAATAAGGCATTTTGTAAATGCATATCAATTGTAAAAGAATTTAATTTTAATTAGTGCAACAAGTCTGATATTTTCAAAGCATTTATTATATTTTAGTGAAGCTAAAATTTATATCACCTGGCGCTTCCAAATTTATGATTCGGCAGTGGATCTTCATATAAATGTGAAGAGCTTTAAACACAACGATTTTGACATAGTCTACTACACATGACTGTTTAATATTAAGTTCTAATTATTAATTCTATTCTAGGTTATAATACAAAAAAAGTTGACGTTTCTTTCATGTTCTTTTTTCTAAATGGTCTATCATCAAATGCCTCTTTAATTTAAAAGGATCATGTTTTCAATGGTCATACAGATCGTGACGCTAGGGGGGGCGTTTTTTCGGCAGTAGTTGGCCAGGAATATTGCATCTCTATTATTTGAAAACCGCGCATGAGAGCATACTGAACAAGGAAGAAAGGTCAGGTCATGGACGGGTTCCCCCGTTCACGGTCTAGGTCGCGTCTCATCGATTGAGGGATGCTGTGAATCTCAGTAGTAAATTCTCGACTGCCGGACGCGATAACTGAACGCTCTTGGAACTTTTAACTGTTTTTACTTTTTTGTTTGGGTCGAATGTGTTAGATACTAGAGGTCACCATTGACGTGTCTTCTTTTATTGCGACTACTCAACACACGCCCTTTCCTTCTACTTTCTTTAAATTTATATTTATTCCTTATTTTATAATTAATGTGATTTTGTAGTACTCAACAAGTTGCACATATTAATGTTGTTGCGTTTTTCAAATCAAACCTTTCTCCATGTGTGTATCTTTCATTGACCAGTATTTTTGCAGAATAAATTTCGATGAAACAGAAGTAAGTAAATTATATCATGATATTTTTAATATTCATTTGCTATGTTCTCCATAAAATCTTAGTTACAGTTTTAATCTGAAAGAAAAATTTTAAACATTGCCTTATATATGTAAGTTTACAAAAGTTTACAAAACTTCAACAAAAAAAATCAAAATATAGCGCATTAATAGATACGTATTATTCAATATTTTGTAAATTCTTTTTTTAATTGTCTAAACATGTTCAACGAATGTTTTTTAAGGTTGATTGTACTTTCTAAGAAAAATATATTATTGTTTTAAGTTTAAAAATAAGGGTTCTCTTCTTGCTAACATTATAGAAAAATGTATCATTATGGAAGGATGCTTACATTTTACATTTTTTCGTGACTGCTTCAATTTCTAGTTCGTTATTAAATTTATATCTGCAAGTACGACATTTACAAAAGTTATATAAAGTATGCAATTATCTTTCTCCAACTAATTTTGATTGACTGCAAACGTGCTTTCTTCAGTTGTTTTTATTACAGACGTCGTTTTTAAACACTTTTTGCTTATTTTTATTATTATATGACTGTAGTTTGCTTAATAATTCTTTAAAATAAATTTACTAATTTTCTAACAATAGATTAATACTCTTTAATGCTTCGTTTCTGTAGTTTTACGGACTCTACAACAATATTTCTACCTTCTATGGATTATATTCTAGGGATTATGTTTAATCTCTGGAAGTCAATCACCATAAAGAACATATTGAAAGATGGCGAGACAATCACTATAAAGAACATATTGAAAGATGGCGGATAAATAACACATAGGATGAATACCAGTATTTATACTTAGTAATTTTATGGCATTCTGTACGATAATTAGTGAGTGACAAATTTGAGCAAGCGATCATTTAAATCAAAGCGATAACTCAGCAACTCGTATATTTGCCGCCAACTTTAGGAATTGTTTTTGTTGTATGAGGGAACGTAGAAAAGAAATCCATCTAATCACGTAGAGACAACTAATTGTAAAATTTGTTCATTATTTTGTTTTTTTATAAACTGTTTCGCAACAAAAAATGAGTTTGGTGAAATTAGAACATTGCTGTCATCAAAACTACTTACGAACGAATGATTCCAGTCTATGAAGATTAAACTGTGTCATATTTTAAAGTGAAATTTTTGTCAAAACAGTTTCGGTACATACATTACAAATGTCCCAAAATGCGGAAGACCCTCAAAAATAACATTTTGCATGCAAGTTGAAACATCGATTCTGGAAGATCCTCGTTCGAAAGTTTCTATCAATGTTAACGCACTAAATATATCTAAGGCAAGTGTTTCAACAATTCTATACGATAAACTAGTCATGAGTAAAGTTTCAGATGGATGGGTTCCAAGATTGTTGACTCCCCAACAAAAATTGCTTAAGCAAAAAATTCCTCAAAACAATTTCATATTTTTGGATGCAGACGCTTTTTTTATTAGAATAGTGGCAGAACATGAGATTTGTGGGAATCTAGAAAATATTAGCGAGTCCGTGCACTGCGTCATAAGTATTTTCCGCCTCCAAAAGGACTCGTACATAATCTTTAGCTGAATTTGTTATTGCCTTTTCAGACCAAGCAAGAGTTATTTTTATTAAATACATGCATATGGAAACTACAATAACAGCAATAATACGTTAACAAAATCATTGACCAACACCGTATAAGCTTGTGTTACAAAGAAGAAATAATAGAATAGATTGTCAGTACTTATGGAGAAAAAGAGTAATAATGATGAACTTATCTCTCAAATATTTTCTACTGTAATTTTCATTTGCATATGTAATAAGCTTAGCTTAAAAGAAATAAGTTGACAATACATACATTTAAAGGGAGCAGAAAGAGGACACTTCAGGATAGTATTTTGCATGGAAATATAAATAAATATTATTTCTGAGGTTTAAAAATGACATGTCTTGGAACTGGACAAATTAGATAAGTAGGCATTATTACTCTTTTATTCTCAGTTGACATTCCCAATGAAATAATTTCATTCTATTTCTATATATCAGTTATTGTACTACACACAAATTTGTAAGCATGTAATGTTTTTTTCTATAGGTGTTTTACCACTTTTTAATCTGCGAAAAGAAATATTTCTGTTTATACTCAAATACCTCTTGTATAGTATTTAACATTGGAAAGATAATGTTTTAAGAGATAAGCGTACTTTGGTATGTGAAGATTCCACTGTTCCGCTTGATTATAGCTGCTGTTGAATGTCGTAAATAATGACAAATGATCTAACTGCACAGCATAATACGCCGGCAAGGCAACATGACAATAGCATTCCGCGCAGAAGTTGATTTTTCATAGAGGCGATACGCGAAGATTTCTGTAATTGGTCAGGGTCAAGGTTACGATAACGGCGAAGCAAGACGCGGTAGAAACTCAATGTGTACATATAATACTGCTTAGTGTTAGCTCGCATTCGTACAGACAAACGTTTATAATAAAGCCCTAGTATCTCACGTTTTAGTGTGGTTAAGAGTAAATACTTAGATATCAAGTAAATGATTCTGAAGGCGTTTTTGTACATTTGTGACAAAACCAACGAAAAGGTCATATAGTTATGTATAAAAGTAGAGTTAATTAAATCAATAATAAGATGGTATTCAAAATAATAAATCTGATGCCCTTAATGCATTTGAAGTATTATTAATAATAAGAACTGTAGGTGCTCAACAAATTAGAAACTCCATTCAAACAATTGCAATGTTTATTTTTCTTGAATGCTTTTAATGTGTGTTAAAATTATAAGTAATTTACTTAAATAATTGTGAAACTATATTTTATAAGTGTCAATATTTTCCGTAATAGACACTGCTTTGACAGTATGGAAATATAAACAATACCACATTACTTGCGAACATCTTATTTACACACGTATGTACGTATATATTGCTTATATTGCTGAATTATGGAAGATTTCTAATTGAAACATCATCGTTTACCAATAAACTAAACAACACTAAAATAATGAGTTGGAAGAGTTCAAACATCTTCGTTCACTATTCTTTTTACATGTAATTTCTTGTTGTCTTTTTTTTTATTCAATGAGACAGTTTGTAAAAACGACACTATAATGAAGAATATTCTACTCCAGTGTTTCTGATTTTTTTACATAGCGACCCAATAAATTTGTACTGGTACCCTAACCTAATTATATATTTCGCGATCTAGTAAAAGGGAACTCTCCTTTTTACATACTGCATTCACTGAAGACAGATACCGACTGCTAGTGTTTATATAGTTTCTCTAATATTTTGCAACCCGTACCATAAAAACTTCGGTGTGATATAATATTGGGTCACCATTCAAAGGTTGAAAAATGCTGCTCTGCACTGTATCAACAAAAAATAATATACATTAGTTTGAGCTATATTTTTGAATAGTGTTGATTCACTCTATTTTAGTAGTAGAATAAGTCAGAATTAGTATTATTAAATATCTAATAATGTTTTCTAGCCACATTTCTAAAAGAGCTGAATATGACTGGTAACACCAAATAGAAGTAGTACTATGTACATTGCTCACAACGGTTGTATGAATATTTCATAAAAATGATTAAAAAAATTGATTTAGCATAGTTTTTGGTTTCAATACATTTGTGACAAAGTATCTGAACATGTTATTGTATTTTAACTTGTTTGAACGAGTTTTAATGTGATTTTGTAGGAAGAGTATAAAATCTTGCATTCTTAGTGTAGGTAAAATACAATATAATTCTTATAAAAAAATTAGAGACTAATAATGTGTCAACATTTTAAAACACTTACTATCTTAACTGTATGGACCGGATTAGTATATCGAACATTTATTGGAAATTTTGATGTTGGCCTACCTAGACCTGGCCTTCCCAAGCATCTCCAGTTTCCAAAAAAACCATTCCAAAATTGAGAAACTACGCTTTGGCTCGCTTCAAACACTTCCACTTTCCAATTGACCAATGATATCGCCCTGCTCTTCTGATGAGCGTTAAATATGTAGGATATCCGTTAATTATTTTGACCAGGGCATTTTTGTATAATTATCATAATATATAATTTTAATAATATAATTTTTCATGTTTAGACGGCATATTAGATCATTAGTGTTGATAAGTTTAAGATCCTGTGTAATTATATTATTTACGAATCGTTTAGATTATATTGTTTCATGTTGAATTCTGAAAATTCAATATTTTTGTTTTTGATTCACGGTGTTGTTAAAATATATTATACAGTTACGGTCAACAAATTAAAGACATGCTTGGCAGATACTCTGGTGCCTATTCCTTTGTGTCTTCGGGTTGAACCTAGTTCTTCACCCTGCGTCGTAATTTTTTTGTTTAATAAAACAATATTTAGAATATCTCTAATTGGTAACACATGAGACATAGATGAATATAAATAAAACAAGACTAGAGTAAACTAATACTAGACTAAAGTCCTTTGGGAATCTTGGGTTGCCTGAAACATACTCGTAAGTACTTCTGAAACAAAATTTATTAGTTATAAATTGTTCAGTTATGGAAAATACAGTGTTTTGTAATAAGTTTTGTGGTGAGTGATGTCGTCATATTGATGTGTCATTAGTGTTATGTCAGGACTGTATGCGGGGTTTGTGTGGGCCTGATGATACTTGTAGGTTTATGTCGGAAATGAGGGGATTCTCGTTGTTCGGAAGTTCTGAGAAGTATTGTATATTATGAAGCTCAAGAATAAAGTCAGGAATTGTAGGGATTTGTAGGCCGTTGTGTAGAGTGGAGTTTCTAGTGTACCAGGGTGCACCTGTCACAACTCTGAGGGTTTTATTTTGGATAACCTGAATCCTTTTGAGGTGTGATTTCGCAGTATATCCCCAGGCGGGAGCTGCATATGTCATGGTTGGTCTAACGGCAACCTTGTATACCATCGTCTTCAACTTCAGATTTAGCTTGCCTGCATGGTGCAGAAATGGATACATCTGTACCATGGCTGCCGTTCCTCTGTTGGCTATTTTCATCGTGTGGTGTTTCCAGGTCAGTTTCTTGTCCATGGTAACCCCCAGGTATGTTATCTTCCCCTCCCATGAGATGGTCATATTGTTTATCTGTAATTTTGGAATCTGGGGTTTCTTTCTAGACTTGCTGAAACATATGGCAGAACTCTTCTGACCATCAATGGTTAGTCTCCAGGTGGTGAACCAGTTCTCAAACGCTTCAAGTCCGAGATAGAGCCAGATTAATACCCGGAGGGTTTTGTTTTCGAAAAGTTGAACAAGAAGATGTTATACAACATCGGGGACAGCACAGAGCCCTGTAGGACTCCTGCTAGGATAGGTCTCAGTTGAGAACACGTTCCATTGTGCTTGACAATGAAGGAGCGTTCCTTCAGAAAGGAGTGGAGGATGTGTAGTAATGGGAGTGAAATTTTCGCAGAATGGAGCTTATAAAGGAGCCCTTCATGCCAAACGCGGTCAAAGGCTTTGGTCATGTCCAGGAAGGGGGCGGCCGTGGAATGGCGGCGGTTGAAGCCGTCAGTCACGTGATCTACCAGTCGATGGAGCTGGTTGGTGGTGGAGTGGTGCTCCCGGAAACCAAACTGCTCGTTCTGCGCGATCTCCTTGTCCTCAACTTCCTCGGCAAGTCTTGACAGGATACCCACTTGAGAATCTTCCCCATCGTAGCCAGCAGGCTGACGGGGCGGTAGTTTTGTGGGAAGGCGGGATCCTGGGTCCGCTTTCTGATCATGATGATCTCTGCCTTCTTCCAAAAGGAAGGAGGCGGAAGGGAAGTGGCCATATCTCAGGACTGCGTTCACGATGTTCACTAAATACATCAGTCCACGATGCGGCATCGACTTCAGAGCTGCGTTAGTAGAGTTAGTAGAGTAGTGGGTCTCATCATTTCTTGCGTTGGGTGTCCCAGTATGTCTTCTACGACCTTCCAGGTCCAGGTCAATGTCCATATATGTTGAGGTGAAGGAATCCTCCAAGTGGCCGGCGAAGGCCTCCTCTTTTCCCACGTCATCGTATACGACACCTTGGAGTCCATGAATTGGAGGCATCGCTGGTATGTTTTTTGTCGAGTGCTTTCTTCACCTTCCACAGTTTAGGTGAGTCTTCAAACGCTTCTATCCTAGCTGTCCATCGCTCGTTTCTGTGGTCTGTCAGTTTATACCTGATGTCGACCGACCGCCAATCTTCGATCTGCAGGATCTCCTGTTCTCGCAAATCGTCTTCGTATGGCGTTTTTCTGTCGTATCAGGTCTTGAATATCGCTAGGTAGGGCGTCTGGGTATCTTATCGTCTTCACCGGGTTTTCAGCGTATCGCACTGCCTGCTGTAGGGTCCTACTGAGGTCCTGGATGGCATTTTCCAAGTCTTCATTTGTGGAGATGATTCAAATGGGGGAAGTCTGTCTTCATTTTCTCAGCAAAGGCTGGCCAAGACATGGTGGTCGTCATGGCATCTGGCGTTTCTTTGTCCTCTCCAAGCTCAATCAGGACATGAAAATAGGTCAAGAACAAAGTTAAAAAACATTTCGAAATCTGCTATACCATTAAATAGTTATGATATTCTTCTAATGTGTATGGCTCTATGTTGCAAAGTAATTTATATAATTTATTTTTCATTACACTATAATTTTCCATAGACTTTATTTCCCTGGGCAATTCGTTATACAATTTCGTACAAGAGATGCTCCACGCTGATATAATGACAGTCTATGACGAGAATATATATATATATATATATACGAGGATCGATCCAGAAATAAGGTTCCCATAATTTTTACAATAATACAAGATTGTTTATTCTCATCAAAATTTACATCGTTGGATAGAGGACACTTAGCTCTATTTTTCTACATAATCGCCATCTCTTTCTAAGCATTTTTGTAGACGGTGTTCCAATTTTTGTATCCCCGTGTCGTAGAACGTTGCCGCCAGCCCGTTCAGATAGCGTTTCACCTCTTCTTTGACTTCATCGTCGTTCTGGAAGCGTTGCCCACTCAAGTGTTCCTTTAACTTGGGGAACAAGTAATAATCACTAGGCGCGAGGTCCGGGCTGTAAGGTGGGTGGGGCATGACAGTCCATTCAAAGTTGGTTTGACGGGAGACATGAGGGCGGGCGTTGTCGTGAAGCAGCGTTACACCTTTTGTCAGTTGTCCTCGCCGGCGGTTCTGGATAGCTCGCCTGAGTTTTCTTAGAGTTGCACAATAACTGTCTGAGTTGATTGTTGTCCCAGGTTCCATGAACTCGATCAGCAGTATCCCCTTGCGATCCCAAAAAACAGTGGCCATGACTTTGCCAGCAGAAGGACTTTGTTTAAACTTCTTTGCGTCTGGTGACCCTGAGCGACGCCATTGTTTGGACTTTTCTTTCATTTCAGGCGTGAAATGAAACACCCACGTTTCGTCTCCCGTAACAATGGAGTCCAACAATCCTTCCCTATCTTCTTGACACTTTTGCAGAAACTGGCGAGCACAGTCAATGCGTTTCTCTTTGTGTTCGACTGTCAGCATACGCGGTACCCATCGAGCACAACACTTGCGATACCCCAATTTTTCAGTCAAAGCTCTTTGAACTGTACCGTAAGAACTCCCAGGAATCCGAGCAACAAGTTCACGGACGGTGATCCTCCTGTTTTCAAGCACTTTGCGTTGGACCATCTCGATCAGCGCCTCCGAAATTGAAGGTCTTCCACTCCGTTCTTCATCGTGGACTTCCTTCCGACCAGCACTAAACGCCCTGCACCACTTACGCACGTGTTGAATGGTCATACACTTGCCGCCATACACCTCTGTCAACTGTCGATGAATATCCACGGGTGGTGTCTTTTTCGCGTGCAAGAACCTAATTACGGAACGAATCTCGCACACGGCGGGATCAGCAATGGGCACCTCCATCACGGACGGCTACTGAGCCAAGACTGAGCGGCGTAGCGATGCGCGGCAGGTGGGAATCCGGAGTAGGGAAACATACCTACACAGCGGTTTTGCCGGATTTCGTCTCACACCTGCCCGTGCGGCTGGAGTTCTTTGGGAACCTTATTTCTGGATCGATCCTCGTATATATATTAGGTCGTGCCAATGTTGTAAGATAGTGTTACATTTCTGCTCTCGCGCCCAGACAGACTTAATACATTCGTATACCGTTGCAGTATATTTCCTTGTCTAAAAGTACCCCTATAGCTATTTCTGTGTCTCATATTATTAAGTATTTTTAGTACTTGCTTTAGAACTATAGACAGATTTTAAATTACTGATATGAGCTTTTCCAAAAAATTAGCCCATGTCTAAGTTGACTATAAAAATTAGAATAATAGAATAGTTTAGCTATCCTTAGTTATATTATTGACCATAATTACTATTACTAACTTTCTTAGTCAGTTTGCAGTCGTGTTCAGTCAAGTTAAAGTTATAGCTAAGAATGGAACACTATTTACAAAATTATAAATTTTATTATAGAGAATTACTATGGCAGCTTTTGAACAGTTCATATTTAGTTTTTATTACATTTCATATGAGATTCTTATCATTTAATCACTTCTAGTGTCTCTAATATGCAATTGCCTTTTTTTATTATTTCAGGATAAGTTTCGGATTTAAAAAGTAAAGTGAGATCATCTGCATAATTGATGACGAAGAATTATCAATATTCATCATTTATAAATATAATAAAAGGTAGAGGACCTAGGATATTGCTCTGTGGTGTACCCCATAGTCACCAATACTTCCTTAGAATCGATATCGGCGCCATTAGCTACATATTTTACTTTTACAATTTGTTCAGTTAAACAGGATTCAACCCATTTTCAAGATCATTAATATATCAGACTTCACCCAATCAAACGTTTTTATCATGTCTAGGAACATACCACTGGCCAATTCTCTGTTATAACAGTTCGGTGCTTTTAAATTTTGAAAAACTGTCTTGTGTGATTCTAAACAAACTATTTTCAGCGAAGAACTTGTAAATACGCGCATGCACTACTTTTTCTAAGATTTTGAAGAAATACATAGTAAAGAAACGGGCCCGTAATTCTCAAATAATTCAGGATCCTCTTTCTTGTAAATAGCTTCTAGAATTAAGTACTAAACCTCTTCGGGAATATTCCACTCTGCAAAGACGTATTTACGATATCACATAATGGTTTCAGTATTATTCCCCATCATCAATCTCAGGACTATTTTTTTCTGATACCTTTCGAGAACATTACAAATAGAGTAAGCATTATTTGGATCTTTGCTCGCTCTTTCGTATGAATTGTAATTAGGTTATTTTTTACCTTCGTATTGTCAGATTTTTCAAGTTTTTTTTAAAAGTAACTTATATTTTTGTAATTTCAACAAGTTGTTATATTCTTTCTTGGATTTAATGAATGTTAAATTAAATTCAGGATTTCTTTCGGAAAGCAAAATACAGTAAAACCTGTCAATAACGACCACCCAAAAAGCAAAATATATTGACCGTTATATAAGGGTGTCCGTAATTGACAGGTTTTTCGTCTCACAAATAAAATACATAATTAATTTTAGGATTTGCTTTCTTTATTTTATTAATTAAAGTAAATAGTATATAAATACAAATATGTGTAAGAAAAACTAAAATTTTAATGTATTTACATATTATAGATAATATGATATTAATAAATTATTTATATGTACATATTATTACAATATATTCATACGAAAAAACACAATTCATTAGGATTTTTTAAAGTATGTTTCAATATTTGTTTGCTTCACATTTTTTAGCTTCGATTTAAAATCTGTAGCTTCACATGTAAGTAAAATTTTAGAAACATCCATATAAATGTCACTATTGTTATTGCACAATAAATAATTTTGTATGTCTCTTAATTTTGCACACACTTCACTCATACTAGATAAACTAGATTTTGGAGTTTCACATTCGTCCAGGTCACTATTATCAGAGTTATGTTCTTCATCATTATTGCACAAATCTTCAACAATTTCTGGAATACTGAAGTTAGGGCTCTCTGTAGGCACATGACGATCAATAGAAGCATATTCATCTAAATTCATCAAAAATTCGTTACGAACTGCAGGATATAGCTGGGCAAGGGGTATTTCGTCTTCTTCATCAAACATTGTGTCCTCCTGTATAACATCAGAGAATCCGGCCTTGGAAAAACATTTTTTAACTATAGCAGGAGATACCTTTTTCCAAGCAGCTGTAATCCATACAAGTGCATTGGCTAAATTTATGTTTCTTTCAAAAATTTCAAAATCACATTCATTGTCAATAAACCTTAGAAGCTTTTTAATCAAAAAATTTCGGTAAATCAATTTGAAATTCTGAATTATTCCTTGATCCAAGGGCTGACAATACGAAGTAGTGTTTGGCGGCAGGAAGACTAGTTTAACATTTTCTAATGGAACTTTAGAATGTGAAGTGGCATTATCCAAGAAAAGAAGCACTTTTCTATTTTGTTTTTTCGTTTTATTGTCAAATTTATGCAGCCACCTTGTCATAATTTCCGTTGTCATCCATGCCTTTTTGTTAGAAACCCATTCTAAGGGTAATTTGTCCACATGACTACCCTTAAAACAGCGAGGATTTTTACTTTTTCCAATTATTAATGGATCTTCCTTCTCACCTTCCATATTTGCACATAGTAAAACAGTTAAACGTTGTTTTGCTGCCTTCTTCCCTGCACAATTCTCACTTTTTAATGCAAATGTCTTATTTGGCATAGCGCAGTAATGAAGACCTGTTTCGTCGGCATTAAACACATCTCGAGGAGAATAATTTATTAAAATCAACAGTAATTTGGTTTTTCAGTCTTTTATATCGTCCAAATTAACCTCTGCGGAATCACCACAAATTGATTTAAAAGTTATACTGTGTCGCCGACAGAAACTTTCCAACCATCCATTAGATGCTGCGAAATTTTCCATCTTTAAACTGCTTGCTGTCTCCAGTGCTTTTTGTTTAAGTAGCGGCCCAGATATTGGAATTGCTTTATTTCTGGCTTTGCAAAACCAATTGTAGACGACTTGATCCACTGCCAATCCTTCCGACTTCGGAAATTTTCGTTTTAGCTCCATGTTAACACCTTCCTCGACCATCTTTTTTAATTCACCTTTATTTTTCATAATATCGTTAATTTGTGTTTTTCCAACCCCATATTTTTCGGCCAACTTTCGCGACCTTAACGCATATTTTTCACTTTCCGCGATTATATTTATTTTGTCTTTTAGCGACAAACGTTTTCTTTTTTGCGACATACTTAATTAAGAACCTTTCGAATACGGAGACAACTTTAAACTGAATTGTTTCCTTTAGAATAATAAAGTTTAAATCGAAAAGGGTGAATTACTACCAGGTAATAGGAAACCCCGGGAAACCCCGACAATTTGTATTAGGTATTTCCGTCAATAAAGATATACATGTCATAAATAGTCCGGCCGACATTGGCAGGTAAATTTCTATGAAAATAGGCCGTAAAAGTTTGGGTTATTTGGCCGCGGCCGTTTTACAAAGGTGGCCGTAATTAACGGGTATTTGTGTATGAGAATTTCCTTATAGTCGATTCGGGTGGCCGCTTTAGTCAGGTGGCCGTTAACACAGGTTTTACTGTAACAGTACTCTTTTATAAATCTCAACCTAGGGAGAATGTAGTATGTTTTTATGCTTTGTTTTATTCATTTTTTTTAAAGGAAAATGTATATGAAAATACCAGAAATCAATAAAAAAGTTATACTTCTTACTGACATCTATTTCGCAATATTTCCTTGAAAAGCTTTCCGTATTCAAATCTATGCAGAAATTCGAATTACAATCACTGGAGAATATGCGCATATGGTGCTTCAGCACTATATTTCGTTCACAAATTGAACACTAAACAACTGAGTAGTATGGTCTGAAAATATTGTAACAATTACTTTTGAATTGACGTCTAGAATGCAATTTGTTATAAAATTAGCAATGCAAAATTTTGTTTTAGTAGTTATCCTCGTATAGTCTTTGATTACAATAGTAAAATTATAATAACTCAAAATATTTTTAAAGCTAATGCTAACATCTTTTGTCTTTAGTAAAATTCCCCGCCATTACAAAGTTGCAGTTTGATGAAGATAAATGTTCAAATGCTGTTTCGAGTTTATACATGAATTCATCCACGCTAGTCGAAGGAGATCGATACACATAAAAAACATCTACAATTTCTTGAAAATCTAACGCTTCCACACCTGCATTCGAATACTCGCACTTTACTGATTCGATTTAGCATTGAATTCGGGCTAGCCCTCATGTTATTACTGTAATAAACTTTATCTCCACCATTTACCATTCTTGATAAGACGATTGTAATCTGTAGCCAACGTATATTAATATACTTCAGCTGATCATTATTCTGCCAATGCAGTAATACAGAGAATGCCACACTGGTTGAAATCTTCATTCAAAACAAGTAATTAATTTAGGTAGTTTGTTATATACTGTACATTACAATACAATACACTTAAGACATTTCTACCTACTTCAAATTTTGATTTCTCCATTTTTCTTCTATAGATGGATATTTTTGAATTTCTATATTTTTAGGCCAAACCGGTTCTTTAATAATATCTATCTTCTACACCAATTTCAAAACCGTTTGCTGTAGCAGATTTTATTTCTAATCCCTCAATCTCCATTGCACTGTCCTTACAAATATTTTTTGCAACATAATTTCTCACGAAATCGAGTGTATATACCGGATTTACTCCTCCCATAAAGTAACAATTCACACAGGGATGCCGCTGTAAATGTACTGCCTGCACTTCCGCTTCCCGTTTCATTAACATTGGAACGTTTTTTGTTTCTTCTAAGTAATTTTCAGCCATCGTTACTATTTGTGACGGTACTTGCATGCTCATCTTTCTTCGTTTTTTGATTTGTTATACTTCTTCTCGGCTCCTATTCGTCTTAAAATAAACGAATATTTATTGGTAATCTTTTCGTTATTTTTTTTTCATGTTTTTATTGTTCTTTTTACTCCTTCATCCTTTTTCTGGTCCGTTCATCTCCATATCTATCTTGGGAGTGGAAGAGGACCGAATTTTGTTTATTTTCTGTAAGAATTAATTTATTAACTTCTTTCGACACAACTCTGTTTTGTCTAGTTAAATTGTTAATTTCCATTTTTAAAGAATTTACTATTGCATACGTTAGTGATTGCAGTGCTTCATATATTTTAGTATTTATAAACAAGTTTGTTTTATCTACCTTATCTTAATCGAGAAAAATCAATATTCAATGTTTCTTCGTTTTCCTTACTAATTTCTTCTTTTGAGGTTAGATCTTGTACACTACAGGTCCAGTTCTTGATTTTATCCGTCTCCCTCAGTTTGATATAAGCTTCTACACAGATGTTGTAACACTTTATATGAAAATTTTTGCCACACTTCTTCCGGCATACTATATATTCATCATATGTTTCCATTTGCTTTTCACGGGAATCACACTTAATCGCCACGATGAAAACTTTAAGATTTT
>JAVIWB010000215.1:0-144753 GCA_031893035.1 Dermolepida albohirtum | reverse complement strand
CTTGAACAACTTCCTCGTTTTCTTAAATTCACAACACGATTCCATAAATTTCACCATGGAGATTGAATCTGAAGGTTCCCTTCCCTTCCTCGACGTCTTGGTAACTCGTCATCTGGATGGTTCACTAGGACATTCAGTGTACCGCAAACCCACACACACTGATCGGTATCTCAATGCCCTCTCCCATCATCATCCTGCCCAGAAACAGGGCGTTATCAATTCCTTAGTCCAAAGAGCTGTGAACATATCTGACCAGCATTCTATATCCCAGGAATTAAGTCACGTTACCAAAGCTCTTATAAATAATAATTTCTCCAACCATAATATTCAGCGAACCATAGATCGACATCTTAATCCCAAAATCTCACAACTTAATACACAGCTTACATCATCTCCCCCCCTCTCTAAAGCCCACCTACCCTATATACAAGGTGTTACTGACCGCATCAGTAGGGTTCTTCTCAAAAACAACATCAAAACCATCTTCAAACCCCATTCCAAATTATCTGACCCTTTTTCCGTAAAAGACCATGTTTCTTTAGAATCAGCTGGTGTGTACAGGATTCCTTGTTCATGCGGCAGGGCATATATTGGTGAAACAAAGCGGTCTGTCGGCACTCGTGTTTCTGAACATGAGCGTTGTACTAGGTTGCTGCGCATAGCCGGTTCTGCACTTGCCGAGCATAGACTGGAAACCGGGCACCATATTCAGTTTAATTCAACCAAGATCCTATCCCGCACTAACCACTTCTATGGTCGCAAAATCCGTGAAACTATAGAGATCTTTAAGCACCCCAATAATCTTAACCGCGATGATGGCTACCCCCTACATAACGCTTGGCAATCCTGCATCTCTAATCGACCCAACCGTAACCGTAACGCTCCATTGACCCATGACCCATTATCCATATATAAACACGTCCCCCATCGACTTACACCAGTTTCAGTGCAGTAGTTCAGCCCTGAAGATGTCCCATACAAATGGGTACGAAACGTCGGCAGATATACTAGTGACGCGGTTCCAGCCCGGAAACCCAGAAGCAGATAGCATGGACCACGACCGCGGAAGTCTACGTACCAAATTTCTTCATACCATGTTGAAACTGAAATATGAACATTCTGCAGATCACATACGCACAGCAAATGTCCACACACAGGATGAATTTCTTAATTACTTAATTTATGCCGAATTGAAAAGAATTGTGTCATAAAGCGTGTAAAATAAAAGCTGAAAAATCTTTCCGAACTTTATAAATTCTTAAATCTATTCATTCAAATATTACTATTTTGAATTTAGAGCAATTATTATTTATATAGTAAGTCTTAGCTCGTCTACGTATAGCTGCGATGTAGTTGTGTATGCCACAATTGTTATTAAGTCTAGGAGTACGAAAATGAATAAGAAAACTAGAATTGAAATGACAGAATCTCTTTTATAATCATCAGTATTCAAACTTGATATAACGGATAATGAATTGAAGATTATAACTATTAAAAATATAAAAGTGGTACCAATTCGTGTTAAAATGGGCCATGACACTATGACTTCAAGTCTATGGACACATTTAAAGAGTTCTTGGTGGAATCGTCTAAAATTTTGAATCTTATTTGTTATGATAGTTGAAGAAAATTGTTCTGAATGGCGCATTAAATGGATCATATTGAAGTTAATTTGCTGCACCATGTGCTTCACAACAGAAATAACAGCAATGAATTGTAAGAGGTAAACTTGCTTTGAGAGTAATATATACAGTATAGGGATATATTCGCATAAAGTGATGAACACGTTTAGTGTTGATGCACAACTCCACGTAATTATAATGGCGAAATATAATGTTAATGTTGTAAAGTACGCAAAGAAGCAAAGTATTGTCACTCTTACTTTTTTCCATTGAAAAAATATTGTATATTGCTCATCATTGCTTCAATATTAGCCAATCCATTCAATAATTTTATAAATGAGTTATTATTAAATTTGGTTTTCAAATAGAAAAGAACTTGAAAAACGTCTAGCATCGTAATTGCCAAAACACACATATATTCCATTGTTGAGGTTACCCCCGGATTCAACATTTTTTTATAGGATATGCGCGTTATCAGAATTATTATTATAATTTGAAAAAGTCCAGATATCACGAAATGACAAGGCCATGGTTCAACATATCTTCCTAAACGGTTTCTCTTGACGAATTTATACGATACAAAGCCAAGATATTTACATAATTGACAAACAGGCTTCAATGCATCGAGTAAGGTGCTCATTTTTTATATTTTAAAATTCAGTTGTTGTACTGTTTGTATCGACGACGTCTACTGAAACAAGACTTACAGAGAGATACATTATTTAGTTAATTGAGAGTGTACTTGTATCGATTTCAAGTAATATTGAAATAAAATATTAAGAAAAAAATATTACGTCGTCGCAGTGTATAAAACACAAACTGAATTTCATGTAATTTATAATGCGATATGTTACATGGATGAATGTCATTAGATAATTTTGTAAAATATATTGTCAATTAAGATATTTCCAGCCAAATAATAAAACTTGTAAACCTAAGAAGTTTTGGAGTGTGTTTTGATTGTGTATTCGTCAGTTTTGATCATGTATACGAGGTATACCTATAAAAGAACCGGACTATTTGTTTCGCAAAAAAACTATGTGGGCGCTTTTGTTGTGTTCGACAAATTTTGCAAGAAATTTTTGATATGAAGGAAGTGCATTCGGAAGTGCAAAAAAGTTTTGACCAAACGAGAGGTCTCTGTATTAGAATGCGTACTATACCAGATCACGCTTCATGTGAACTTTTCTTATTAGCACTAAAAAGATTTGAAATAATAAAAGCTGTAAAAGAAAAAGCGATGGAGATCATGAACATGCTTTTAAACATTTAATTTACAGCAAGCTTCGACCAATGCATACAGCGGTGTTTGATTGGTGAAGGGAGGTACATATATTGATAAGGATGATGTTGAAAGTACGATTATTGATAAATTATGAGTTAAAAATAGCCAATTTACCATGTATTCCGAAATTAATAGATATATACAATATATATATATACGAAGGAAGGTTTAACAACCGTGCTAATGATAATAAACAACGAACTAGTAGGTAATTCGGTCTGTGAACTGAAAGACTTTATTATAAGATAGATATTTTTTTCTTTAGACTCTCTATATTTCGCCACTGTTTGATGGCTTCTTCAGGAGAACCAAGAAAATTATCAAAGCCACACACTAACTAGACATAACAATACACAACATATACGGCACGATCACATTATATGTTGTCTCATCTAACCTTGACACCTATTGACATCAATAGGTGTCACGATCGAAGAACATTAGATGAGACAACATATAATGCTCTTCGATAGTGACGGTATATGTTGTGTATTGTTATGTCTAGTTAGTGTATGACTTTGATAATTTTCTTGGTTCTCCTGAAGAAGCCACCAAGCAGTGGCGAAATATAGAGTCTAAAGAAAAAAATATCAAGTCTTTCAGTTCACAGACCAAATTACCTACTAGTTCCTTGTTTATTATATATATATATATATATATATATATATATATATATATATATATATATATATATATATATATATATATATGTATATATATATATATACATATATGTATATATATATATATGTATATATAATAAGCTTTATTTTACCATCAATTATAATACAAATAAGGAGGTGACGTCATTATCTATGATTTGATATGTGTCTGTATGTACGTGTATATGTACTATGTGTAAGCGTGGTGTAAACATATGTGTGCACAAAGCAGAACAGACAGTTTAATATTTGATTAATTTAATCCTCTCTTGGAACTCCGTTATTGTGTAGGATCCGTTTTGTTAAAGAAATGTTTTTATGTCATTTCAGAATTTCAAAATGGGTTTTTCAGTCCACGATAATGGCAACCTGTTAAACATATCCAAATGTTTGTGTTGTGCGGCAGTAGTACGTAGCCTATGGTTGGGAAGAAGTACTTGTCTGGATCTCAGTTGTATTGCTCTTCCCTCTCTTTTCCTTTTCTGGCCTGGTAGCTCTCGTTTAGCGCACAGCAATTGTTTGTATATGTATGTGGAGGCCAACGTCATTATTTTATTTTTTATGGATATAGGTCTACAATGTGTCGTTATATTAACTTGTTCTATTATTCGTAATGCTTTCTTTTGTAAACTAAAAATGTCATTTGCATGCACTGAATCGCCCCATAGTTGTACACTGTATGCCATCCGCGAGTGAAAAAGTGCGTGTTTTTGCAGTTTCCTTATTTGTAATGGCTCTAATTCTCCGCACAGCATATATTGCACAAGAGAGCTTTTTCGAGAGGGCGTCCACTTCATCTTTTCAGGTTAGTCTGGTATCTAAATTTATTTCCAATATTTTCACTGACCCTGCAGTCGCGGGAGTTTCTTTCCTTTTGGAAGCGAATGCCAGTTTGATAGTTTTGCCTTCATTAAGGACCAGCTTGTTTGCCGAAAACCATGCCATGGCCTCCGACAGCGTTTCGTGAGCCCTTTCTCCAAGTTACTGATCGCTTTTCCCTCTACATAGAGACGTTGTGTCATCAGCGCATTGCACGACCATTTGCGTGACATGTTGCGGAAGGTCATTAACGTACAGGCAAAACAGAAGAGGACCCAAAAGAGATCCTTGAGCCACTCCAGATCTGGTGGTCTTTAGTTAACTCGTTACGCCATTAAAGTGAACAACCTGCCCTCGCCCTTCAAAATAGGAACGCAACAACCTCGATACCTGACCACGAATGTCATAACATTCCAACTTCCGCAAAAGCACTCTGTCACTCTGGACACAGTTGAAGGCCCTAGACAAGTCACACGCCAACACCATGGCAACTTCCTCATTTTCAAAAGTATCCCAAATAAAATTTAATATAGCCAGCATGGCATCTATCGTCGATCTACCAGCACGAAAACCAAATTGATTCTCGGCCAGGACACCATTTTTTTCCAGAAGTCGCGATAGAAGTGCTGCCTCCAGAAGCTTTGAAAGGACAGGCAAAACTAAAATGGGTCTGTAATTTCCAGGGTCCGTAGGGTCTCCGGCCTTATATATAGGTGTTATTTTTGCTGTCTTCATATTTTTTGGTACAGGAGCTTGTTGAAAGCATGTGTTCAGCAGATCCGAAAGAGAGTTAGATAAGCAATCAGCACATCGTTTCAGTATTTTCGTGTTCATCCTGTATATATCCAAGGCGTCCTTTGGTTTAATTCTTTGAATTATATTTTTTATCTCATTTGGTGTTACTGGTGCTAAGAAACACGACTGATATATATATATAAATATATATGTGTGTATATATATTGTAAGATTATTCTTGTCAGACTTTGTATGTACAAGAATGTCTATGTCACGCTGAGAAAAAATTAACCAGATTCTTGCATTTGACTTAAGACTAGAATTAAACTGCTTTCAAATTACTATTCAATAAACGGTTAAATAAAAATTAATAGAACTTTTTAAACTTTCTAATGGATATTTTTTAATAAATACAAAATAAAATTGACTCGAATTAAATATAAATAGAAAAACGCTTTCTCAAAAAGATTAACTTTCATATAACTTGTTCTCTGTTTTATAACCAATCTGATATAAAATCTGGCTAAACATGGCATGGTTGAAAACTTTATGACAGATATTTATTGCATTTTCGAATATAAAATAAATAATAGAAAAACTCCTTACCATATAAATGTTCGTATTCTGTGAATGTATACCCAATGACATTAGAATTGTTACACCTAGAAGGAACAATTTCCTGGAATGACTATATTGACAGCTTGTTATGATAACAATTGTATCGTTTTATGTTTGACAGTTTTTGCAAAAAAAAAGTTTTTTCTTTTATTGAGTTGTTAAGAAAACGGTTTATCAGAGCTGATAAGTACAAGTTTTTTTTTTTCAGTTATTGTGTCTTCGCCTACTTCTGTTAAGCGTAACAAAATGCCTCCAATTCGAAGGCGTCAACAATATCACCGTCTTAGTGATTTTGACAGGGGTAGAATTGTTGCTTTTAGAGAAGTCGGTTTGGCCTACCGCGAAATTGCCCGCCGTGTTGGTTCCACTGCAATGACGGTAATGCGTGTGTGTAGGATGTGGACAGAAGAAGGTAGAGGAACACGAAACAGACCAACAGGTCAACCGAGGCGTACCGCAGAGCGTCAAGACAGGCACTTCAGACTACTAGCTCTGTGAGACCGTTTTGCTACTACGCGCCAACTCTGTGACTAATGGTTTGGTGTAGAAGGTCGCATTGTCAGTATGCGAACATTATATCGCCGCATTCGAGCTTTTGGACTTGCTTCATACCGTCCACGATTAGTCCTTCCTTTGACTGCAGAACATCGTCGTCAACGTTTGGACTGATGCAGAGAACGGCAGCATTGGGAAGCAAAATGGCATAATGTCATATTCAGCGACGAATCGCGATTCTGCCTAGGCATGCATGATGGCCGACAGAGGGTAAGACGCCGTCGTGGAGAGCGACGTGATATTGGATTTGCTGTTGAGAGGCATGTGCACAGGACTGTTGGAGTAATGGTTTGGGGGGCTATTGCATATGGAAGCCGATCACCTCTTCTGTTTATTCGGGGCAGTATGACAGCTGCGCGTTATGTTGATGACGTCCTACAAACCACTTTATTGCCTTATCTAGATGGCCGTCCACACGTCCTTTTTCAGCAAGACAACGCGCGTCCACATATTGCTCGTCGTACTATGGACTTTCTACGAGAAGCTGGCGTCAATGTTTTGCCGTGGCCACCCCGTTCACCGGATTTAAATCCCATCGAACATGTGTGGGACATAATGGGGAGAAGACTGACCAATTTGAACCATCCTCCACAAACTCTGGCACAGTTAATCCACCAAGTTCAAGTTGCTTGGAACGAGGTGCCACAAGCAGACATCGACCATCTTATTTCGTCGATGCCTAGACGTGTACAGGAGTGTCTACAGCTACGGGGTCGCCAAACACATTATTGATTTTTTTTCAAATTAATGTTAATAAAATTTCTTGGAAATCTGATGGTTTCATTCTTGACTTAAGCTTATCACATTACCAAAAAATCACGTCCAGGAAACTATTCCTTCTAGGTGTAACACTTCTAATGTCATTGAGTATATTTACACAACTAAGTCGTCATCATCAGCAGACTATTAACCACAGTGTCGTACCTGAATCTAAAGCTCGCTCACAGAGAAAAAGTCCGTGTATTTATTCCGCCATTATCAAACACGCACATTAGTGCGTGTTTGGTTTTGGTAGAGTTGAATTTTCAATAAGTAAATGTCTAATTAATCCAATAATTAATATTAAATTTAAGAAAGGCATATGTATATCATTAATGTTTTCTCTCCAATAGGTCTTCTTCCAAAGGTATTGTCAACTAATAAAGTGTCTTAAATAATAACATAAGTTTTGTTGATTTTATTACTTATAGACTTAAATTTAATCATACGAAATTATATTTAGATAATAATAATCAATTTACATTAAACTGTCGTAAAATTTGATGACGAAGTTTGAGCCAAATAACGTCAAAATATCCCTCCAAATTAATGAAAATATTACGTTAAAAGAAATCTTTATTTTAATATAAAAAAATACAGGTTTCGATTGTATATAAATGTATTTTTAAACCTATTATCGCAAATAATACTGTTCATTTTCTATTGCTTCCAGTTGAGTTAAATTTTCCTTAAATCTGTAATAGTATATAAAAAAAATTCTATCAAAGTAATCTCAATCTTCATCGCTAGACTGAGAGACATAATTCAATTGCTCATTCCACCAGTCTCTAATTTCATTGGAGGCGTTCGATATTTTTGGCAAGCAACTTTTATTATTAAAAACTTCTCTCTGTATTCGATTCATTTGCTCGTTTCCGGATGGTAGTTTGTTCTTCTTTTTTGCCGAAAGCCTCTCCTTTTCCGTACGCGCCGCTGGATCCGAAAGTGTAGGGACGAGAAAATTCTTTCTGCCAGAACTACTCCCAATGCTATCCGACCGGGGCAAATTGATAAGTTTTTGTTTTCTAGCTACTGGATCGCCTTCCTAAAAATAAACAAATATTACATTATATACTCTTCTTTCATTTTTCAGAATCAAGTGGCTTCTTGTTAAACTATCAAATTATATGTTTTTTCTTTTTATACAACATAATTAGTTGAATAGAGAAAGAGTTTATTGTCGATGAGATCCTTATTAAGACACGTTTCGCCAATCCGAAGCTCTTCAGTTAATCTCGGACCTCATCGACGAATTATTCTTTCCTCGCAATTCTTTGTTTGAAGACGCTACATGAAGATTGTGAAAAGAAACTATATTTCCATCTTTCGAACAGAAATGAAACCAGCTAAACGAAGGAATGCAGTGAACACACTCTCCTGTCGAGATAAATGCGTCCACTCTACTTTCCTTCGATTGAACAGTGTTACGGTTCAGTTTCTATCTTACACATATTTTATTTAATTTTTCAAAAACCCTGTATAGTCCGTGTATTTGGTTATTTATGTATGTTCATACGTCGTTAGTGTAACGTTTTATTTCGATTCAGTTTCATCAAACGTCGTATTAGGTTAATCTGGGACGTAGACTTTCGCGGTCGTGGTCCATGCTATATGCTTCTGGACTTCCGGGCTGGAACTGCGTCACTTGTATATCTGCCGACGTTTCGTACCCATTTGTATGGGACGTCTTCAGGGCTCAACTACTGCACTGAAACTAGTTTCAGTGATGCGGTTCCAGCCCGGAAGCCCAGAAGCAGATAGCGTCGTATTAGGTTATACTCATATATTCGTTTATTTCGTCATAATTATTGCAACTAGCTTATGCCTATATTATGTTAATTGTTTATTAGATTAAGTAGCGTCTTTTATTTAAGCCGTTAAAAGCAGATCCTAACATGTTTTAGGTTTTTTTATGTCTGTATGTATGCCGTATGTATCATACTAGTATATCTATCCTACTCACGCTTGCGTTGATAGATGAGCTGCATGTAACATGAAGTGTTTTTTTATAATTTCATTCAATGTACATTACATTATTACATCCATGCTGTTTTCTTAGTATCGACCAATTAAAAACAGCAAGAGTAGTTTTATTTCGATTCGAAAGATGGAAGTATAGTTTCTTTTCAATACCATGATGTATTGTTTCCATACCAAGAATAGCAAAAAAAAGGACAATTCATCGATGATCTCCGAGACGAACTGAAGAGCATCAGATAGGCGAAACGCATTATTAATTAAGATCCATCAATAGCAGAGTTCTTCTTCATTTAACTACTAAGAATCGTGTTTTAGGGCTGCTTTTTTGAAATGCGGTATTAAGTTAATTATTCTTTTTACGAGATAAGTGCGTCCACTATATTCTGTTTCGTTCGGATGGTTTCATTTCTGTTCGAAAGATGGAAGTATAGTTTTTTGTTAACATAATCAGTGCAATTCGTGGAAAACACAACCTCTTACTTAAGAAAGGCAGCTATTAGCATTTAGAATTACAGAAGTAGAATTGGTAAGGGTCTATAATTCGCCACTATTCCTATTGATATCTCATAACGAATGTTGGATATTCTGACAGCTAAAGTATTATGTGTTAATATATTACATTCTTCTACAAGTTTTTGTATATTTATAATAAAAACGAAGTTATAGTAATGAGAACTAAACAAACATCTAGCTTTTAGACAGATGGCGAAGGGTTGGAAATAGAAACGGATACCATGTTATTGAATAAAAGAAGTTATTTTAAGAAAATGGTTTTTTGCTATGAAAATTACGAAAGACTTTATGAATAATCTAACACGTGGATATTAACATTTATTAAAAAATCACGCACCACCTTTTGTTCTGTTTCAACTGGTTCATTAACTGGCGTTCCGACTTTAACCTCTTCTTCTTTATCCATCGCTAACGCCGTCACTGTCTCATTAGTAGCCCTTAAACCAGCTATTAAACTGTTTTGCTGTTTCTGGAAAATATGATTACAATAATATATACTGGGTTGTTCAGTAAATCGTATCATTTTTCTCACAAGAATTGTTAGTTCTATTTTTAATCAACCTTCGTTCTAAAACCTACTGTCATATACTTAGACCACTAACATTTCAAAGTTAAATTATAAAGAGAAAGTTTTTGATCCGTTCTTTTTTTTGTTGCAATTTTGAAAATGGAAAATAAAGAAGGTATTTTCGACGTATTTTACTTTTTTATTGTGAAAAGTTAAAAACGCAGTCGAAGCACGGAAAAGTTATGTGAAA
Organism: Dermolepida albohirtum; assembly: GCA_031893035.1. NCBI lineage: Eukaryota > Metazoa > Arthropoda > Insecta > Coleoptera > Scarabaeidae > Dermolepida > Dermolepida albohirtum. The sequence goes on along the minus strand of JAVIWB010000215.1, from coordinate 134,447 downwards.
TATATGTAGAAGACGTCTTAAGATAACGATATTTTGTAAACTAGTTTGACATTGAATACTAGTTTGCAAAACTTCGTTCTTGTAAGTTCGATGTTAACGATGCACCTCATTTTCGAATGCCAATTGATACTGGTGAAGACAAAATAAGTATTGATAGAAGCAAGCCCTCTAATAGCAGTACGAAAAATTGCTACGAGAATAAATTCATTGGCCATTCATGATTATACGATAACGACTTGGTTTCAGGTCAAATTTGGATATTTGGGTTTCACATGTTCTCAAAGAGATTTGCGCTGTCGCACTAACGTTTGTGATTTGCTGCTAAAATCTGAACAAATAACACATTTCTAGATCGAATTTCAACTGGGGATTAAAAGTGGAACAACAAAGTTGAACGCAAACGATTGGAGAGCAGAAAAGACGAGCCAATTAAAAGCACTTATGAAGTCGATATTGAAGAAAAAAACTAATACTCTTAATTTGGCTGAATTTCAAGGGAATGCTTTAACTTCTACCAAACAATTTCACAATTAACTTAGAAGCATATTGCCATCAATTAAATAAGTTGAAAGATTCCATGAAACAGAAGCAGCCAGAATTCATTCACAGAGAAGGTGTAGTTTTTCACCATGATAACGCCAGACTTCCAACGAATTTGTTAGCCCACTAGAAGCTGTTACAACTTGGATGGGATGTGCTACCGCATTCACTATATTCACCATATCTAATCTCGTCTTATTTCCGCTTGTTCCAACGTTTACAGAATTTTTTAGATGGAAAAATATTTAATTCGTCAAAGTAAATGTCAAAAGTTTTTTGAGTACGGAGTTTTGCTTTGTACCAGAAAGATGGCAAAATGTATTGGACAAAAAAGAATCAAAATCAAATGATCTCCATGGGAAAGAAAACGAAAGTTTTTATCAAACAATCCAATGTAGTAAAATGAGAGGGATAATAGTCATACATTCGTTGATCTGATTTTCTTCAAACAACCTTCCAACCAAGTTCTAATCGTTTGCTTAGCCACCTCCTCTTCTATCACGTATTCGAATTCTTCTCTAGCTAAAAGTTCTTCTAACTGGAGAGCTTTCCTGATATCCACCGACCTGTACGATAGCATACTAGAATAAAAAGCATTTTAAAAAGTAATAGAAAAAAAATTACGACGAATTCATTTACTTGATTACATCATGAAAGGTAACATCTTCGCCATTATGCAGTCTTTCTAATTCGTAACACATGTGTTTAAACAGGAGTCTGTCTCTTTGGGGATCAACTTCTAGGCGACCTTTCAGTAAACGTAATATGAACTTAACTCTTCTGACTGGTATAACACCTCTCTGATGAATATCGACAACATTCCAAGTATTTTGAAAGTTTCTTATATCAGCGTATGATAATAAAGCATCCTCCTCGTTTGAATAAAATAAGGAAAAATTTTCCATGATGATAGCTATGATTTAAGTATTTTTAAAAAAAAAATTTTTTTAGCTGATAATTTAATGATTTCGATGAATAGTACTTACCAACTAATAAATTTAGAACTATATAAGTTATGATAACGTAAAATGTACAAAAATATATTAAAGATCCGGTAAAGTTTCCACAGTCAGTTTCCCAATAGTTGTCGGCTGGAGTGCAATACGGCGGTTGTATCATGCAATCATGCATTATCTTATTCCAATCTTCACCAGTAACAATTCTAAACAACATGGCCACACCAGTCACGGGTGATTCAAAATTTGCTCGTCTACCAATTCCTTCTCCATATTTAACAGTTCCAAAAAGAATCGTACCAGCTAGGGCATAGAAAAATACTAAAAGAAACATTCCGAAAATAATGAAGAAACTTTTGCAAACGGATACTCCCACTGTGAGCATTAACATTTTTAATGTAGCATGTTTTCCAGTGATCGTAAAGAATCTTAAGATTACCACCATGAATCCAATAAAATATGATAAATCATTCTAAAAATATACATAATAATTTTTATTTGAGGAAATAAATATTTTCATAATACACTGTCAGCAAATAAAATTTCACAAATTAAAGCAATTCTTAATTTAATCGCCTTTACCAAACGTCCTTCAAATGGCGTTTTGAGAGGGAAGTAGGTGCAATTAAAGTTTCACAATTATTTTAAGGTTCCTATCAAAGAAAGATTTCGGAAAGATGCTTTAAAATTGTCAATGGTTCTTAAAGAAAACTATGATATAAGAAAATGTACTTTATAAATGTTGTTTGAAGCACCGTCTTTGTATTTTTTGTTAATTCTTTGGCACCAATCGACGCGAGTCCTTTTTTGAGCGATTGCCATACGTGGTACCCAACGTGAACATAGCTTCTTAACGGCTAAATGTTCATGCAGGATCTTATGCACGCTGGTGTTACTAATACCTAGAGATACCTCGATCTCACGGTATGTCACATGACGGCCTTGCATTGTCAATTCAGACTCTGCATTAACATTTTCCGACACAACATTTGTGGGACGATGGTGCTTCATCACCATATAAAGAATTCAGCTCGTCGATGCATTCTTGTTGAGATAATCCACGCAGAAAGTTATGAAAAAAAATTGCACGAAAATATTTGCGAGTTAATTCCATTTCTTTGCTGACATAAAATTTTCAAGTTACTGTCAACAATAGAAATAGCGAGCGGAGGTAAATATATTGCCAAAAATGAAAAACTTCGCGATGCAATCATCAGATCGGAGACAACATTAACAGTGTTGTCAGTTCCCGAAATATAAACGGCTACCCTCGTATTATGGCCATTAATTGCAAAACAATCTGGAATAACTTCCAATCGATATTATGACAATGGTCATACAATTTTATTAATTAAAAAAACAAAAATTAAAATATCGAATAGATCTATACTCCATCGTAATGATTATAAACTAACAGATACGAGAGGGCGATAAGAGTAACAAAGAACAATATGCAAATTTATCGAATGTATGTATGAACGGAGATTGAAATTGTGTATACAACAAGTTACATCAATTTTAAATGCTGGCAGTGCGTAAAAATAATTCCGTATTAGGTAAATTAATTCGAGTTACCTTAAACATAATATGTATAAAAATCCAAACAACTCCTAAAACAGTTACAAACAAGTCGTATCTATTTCTCCTAGATTGTAGGTAACCTCTTGGCGTGAACGCTATATTCTTCATAACTACCTCAACTACAAAAACTAGTGTGCAAAATATGCCAACTGTTGCCAATATCTCGGTGTGATTTTCATCTTTATTCCACTTCTGCATGAAGAAATAGTGTTGAAGAAAGTTTGTAAAATACAAGAATTAATTTAAAAAAAGATAAAAGATGGATCAGAGCATTGTAGAATTTAGGAAAAAGATTACGACGACAATAACGAAAAAGGTTAAATTATGAGCCAAGAAGAAACAAATTTATAAAAATTATGCTTGTTCCTAAACACAACTTGTAACGATTTGGCTAATATATACTTACAGTCACACTCAACAACGAACTATTAATCAAAACCATTATAGCTACACATCTCTTGAATTTTATATTCTGCGTGATGTCATAAATGAAGGCTCTAAATTTCTTTCCGTCTGGTCTTGGCGGTAAATGTAAGGGTTGCGCAATTTTCAATCTCTTTTTCAAGTCGCACCTAGTAAATAAAAACGAGTGAGGTAATGTTTACATCATCTAAAGTTTCGCCCACCATCTTCTTTGGTCCACTGTTAAAAGAGCCGTCCCTTTATTTTCAGAATAATTTGCTATAACTACACCCACGAACAGCGTTAAACCAATCATACAACCTAGGAAAATGTAAATGTGTATATAGATAGCGTGTACCTGAAATAGAATTCATCAATGTTTACATTTTAATGAACAAAGAATGTAGTTACTGGTCCAAGTGCTTTGATAAGAACGTCCCTAACATCCAACCAGCCTTTAAATGACAAAACTTCGAATAACGCTAACATTGCATCCCCTATGTTGTCAAAATTAAAACGTCTGGGGTTTGCCCTATATATACATAAAGCGTATATAATATTACTTATAAAACTTGTAGGAATGTATACTACTTGCCATACTCTAGGAACCAACATCGATGGATAAGACTCATTATAACCTGGCTGCAGTTTCATTTTAGTAACAAACACTCGCCTCATAAAGACACCGACACAATCTTCTCTTTTTAATATCGTAGGATCATTACACCTTGCCAATCTTCCACCGTACAACTGAACGCCATAGCTTGCGAAAACAAACATCAACAAAATTAACAAAGTAGATACCTATCAAATGTAGCCTTTTGTAGAAAAAAAATCAGCATCATCTGTAATCTCATGTACGTATTTACCAATAAAATTTCCTTAAATCCTCTACACAATTCATAAACAACTTTTCTCATGTGAGGTACCAGTGTGAAAATCCGTAATGGTCTCAAACAACGCAAAATCATCAAAAGTTGGGCACTGGAATTGGGTGGTACTTTCTTGGGCATCCAACATAAGAATACCAAACTTACCTAAAAGAAATATATTTCAATTCGTTCGCGTTTCAGCCTTCTACTCACCAAATATATAAATACGTCCAAAATAGCAGCTACGTCTTTAATATAAGCTTTAGGCGTAAAAAATAGACCATCTGCTAGAATTTTCAGGGCTAGTTCTATGCTCATAAATATTACAAAGCAATATTCTGCTATTTGTAAGGTCACGTGCTCCATAACTCTATAATAGGGTGTCTCGAACATCATTGACAAGCAAGATAGTGTAGTCATTGTAATCATCACCCAATCCAAATAAGTAACTAATCCCAAAAAGTTGCTGTAAAAAAGCGTGCCATATTGATATGTATTAGGACCGCTGTCCTTTAAACTTACTGTAAGCTTTTATATTGTACTTTTCTCTCTTTGCCTGTTAGCGGATCTTTTAGTCGAGCGTCGTACCTAGCATAGACTATCAACTGGCAAATTTTTCGGAATTTACTTTCTCTGGGAACGGCAAATAATGGCGTGTCAAAAAACGGATGGTTTTCTCTTAAATCTTCTTCTCTTTGGTTTCTAATGTACTAATACATAAGTAATTGAAATAAATGTTAATTATGTTTATACCTTCTCATTTCTGCTTGTTGTCTCTTCGCTTGTAATAATTTAATATCTAAATCATGTGGTCTGGCTCGTGCAGAACTGACTCTATTTACTCCAATGTCACCATTTTCCATAAGATGCTCATACGTTTGCTTTAATTTTATCGAACCGCTTCTAACGCTTCTTCTAATTGAACGGGAACCAAATCTACAATAGTAAACTAAGTTATCAATATTTTAGTAAAAGTATCGGATTTTTCAATAAGGACATAACAATTTTGTATTTAAATGAAACAGTATTGTATTTAACTATTTTAACTATGGAATTCGATCTCGTTCACATGACCACCGCGAGCACGTTTGCAGCGGTCGATTCTTTGGGGGGACAATTCTACACCAGTATTTCACACATATTGGCCGCAACGTTGACAATTCCGCGTTTTATATTGTCCCCGAGCTCCTCTGACGTTGTGGGCTTGTTGGCATAAACCAACGGGTTAACGTAACCCCATAAAAAGAAATCTATGTTCGACCAGCTATTTAGCCTATGGCACTTGTTGGAACCACATATCAGTGATGTTAAACACATTCAATTCTAGTCAAAAATAGTGTTCCCACATGGCACGATAGCGAATTCCATTTACCGTAACATGGCGATCATTTTCATCAACCAAAAAATGGTCGCCAAGAAAATGGTCCAATTACACCTCCAGCATCAAATTCACATCACACGATCACTTTTTATAGTTGTGATAGAGTCTCTTGATGCACATGTGGGTTTGTTGCTGGCCAATAATGCATATTTTGCTTATTGACAAAGCCATTAAGCAAAAAATGAGCTTCATCGCTGAGGATGATTTTTTCTATGAAGTTCAAGGTTTTCTTCAAACTTTAGCAGAGACCAATCGGAGAAGTTTCGGCGCTAAAAATTATCAAAAGCTTCAGTTCTTGGGTTAATTTAATCTTATAAGGATGTAAGCCAAGATTTCTGCGCAAAATTCGCCATTATGTGGTTTGAGAGATTCCCAGTTCCTGTGAACGGCGTGGAATCGACTGATTTGGCTTATTTTGAACTGAAGCATTTACGACTGCGATATTTTCAGTACTTCGACCGGTGCGTTGTCTCACTGGCACAGGAACATCCGATTGCGAATATTTTGACTTGGATTTACCCACTACACCACGCACAACCTGTCTGGTAGGACAATTATTACGACCGAAAATTGGAGTAAACGCTCTTAAAGTTGCGAGCACCGACACGGAATGGTGGTAATAATTTTAAATAATTTTCTAACGTTCCTCATTCGTGAACTTCATCCTGATAAAAATGTTAACCTTGGCTGACGTTTTGCCGTTGACAGATCGTGAAAAACGTTCAAGGATACTTTCATATTAAAAGACAAAATTGTTATATGCCTATTGGAAAATCTTTTGTAATAAAATATTTTGTTTGTTTAGATATAATTTTGAAAATGTGTTTTTTGTGTTAGCGATGTGTTCATTTAACATTTAAACTCACTTCTTGGGATCGATACGTAACTGTTTCATACTGTTGACTGTTCCCTGGGGTTTTAAGGGACCTTTACTCCCGGGCACTGGAATCATGGATGAATCGCCCAACATCAGTCTTTGATTATTGGAATCACTAAAATAGAATAAATATAATATTAATAAGTATAGGAATCTTAAAAGAAGAGAATACAGCCGAAATTGAAAATTTGTATTAAAAACTACAGAGGAATTATAAGAAAGGTACTTGCTTAATAATGTGTGCTATAGATGTTTTCTTCAACTTGGAATTAACTACTCGAACCTTTGGTAGATTATTCAAAATCTTAAGCGGCTTTTGCTTGCGATATATAATTTTTGAATCGAAAATTTCTTCTGAAATTTTCTTTACACTATTTTCTGAATTTTCGTCATCTTCGGTTTCATAAACGAATTGTCTCATGAAGCTCTCCCGCACCTTTAAATACAAATATGTAATATAATAGCAAATATATTCATAGTATAGTAGTAGATGTTTTCAGTAAATATAAATAAGTAATTATATGTGGTTTGGAATATATGAAGACTGAGAATTTGATATACAATTCGGTTATCTTTATCTGTTCGATGAGAAAGAAAATCTAGACCACCAGTTTCACTATTATTAAGAGACGTGTCAAACTTTAATCGATAATCAACTACATAACTTATACTTTGAGATAACAGTCTCAAAATTCGCTTCTGCATCCTTTAGTAACAAAACTATTCATTTGTCTATTGAACAACGTGGAAATTTATTTTTTACCCAGTAATGATCATCAAGCTGTTTCTTAGTGCGATATTTCTGTATATGCAAAAAGAAATTAAAAATCATTAAGGCAAAGTGTAAATAACAATAGATGCTTCAAAATACCTTAGTTGGATCTTCGGTGTATTTTGAATGAACCTCTGTAATCATTTAAAGGTCTACCAATATATAGTTAATTCAATAGTTTAGCTAGGCGAGAAGTCACAAATTCAACCTGACGAAGGATGAATCTATTCCGAAAATGCTAATATTTTTGTGTCATTATAGCAACTGACATTTTAGAAAGTCCATAGTTTAAGGAATGAAGGAAGTTTGTCCCTAACTATTCAAAAAATTCGAAGAACAGAGAGCGAATAAATTAGGTTCTCGACTCCACTGTGACTGGCAATAAAATTTGAACAATTTCAGCTTTAAAAAACTAAATCCTGTTTTTTAAAGCTGAAATTGTTCAAATTTTATTGCCAGTCACAATGGAGTCGAGAACCTAATTTATTCGCTCTCTGTTCTTCGAATTTTTTGAATAGTTAGGGATAAACTTCCTTCATTACGACTTTGATAGTAACGAAGAAAGTAATTTGAATGCATTAAGACTTAGAATTTGTTATACAATTCATTTATCCTTGTCTGCTCAGTGAAAACTTGAAACTATAACATAAGCTTCACTATTATTATGAGACATATCAAACTTTGATCGACAATTGACTATATAACTTAAACTTTAAGATAGCAGTCAGGAGACGTGTTAAATTTTTATCGACAATTAACTACATAACTTAAATCTTAAGATAACAGTCCAAAAATTCGCTTCAGTATTCTCGAGTTAGAACTATGTCATTCGCTTTTTTAACAATGTATGGACTAATTTTTTTACCCTGTGATTGTCATCAAACTGTTTCTTAGAGCGATGTTTCGTTAAATCAAAATCAATGAGGTAGCGACTATACTGAATAATAGATTATTCAAAATTCCTTACTTGAACCGTTTCGCTGCTTTAATAGTCTAGCTTGGAATTGCTAAGTCAACCTAACGGAAGAATGTGTCTTTTCCAAAAGTCTGATAATTTTGTTTTCATGGTAGCAATTGCAATTGCTATAGTTTTAGGATTTATCTATTTAAGTTCGAATTGTCCAAATTTTTATTTCCACTCGCAATGGTGTTAAGTACCTCATTTATTTCCACTTTGTTGTTCAAATTTTTAGTCAGAGACTATGGAGAAAGTTTCTTTGATCGTAACGAACATTAGTTTTGCCTACCGAAACATGACATCACTTCGTCACCACAATCTTGCCATAAAGAGTAACGATTTGCTTCTGAATTGATGTTATTTTTTCAAACACATTATTTGAAGAAAAAGTGGCGTAATACTATTAGCCTTTAACAGTTGCACCACGGTTTATTTGACACAAGATATAAAAGAAGAAATCTAAAAATTCTTTATCAGTGGATCAGTAAATAGGCTGAGGTTAAAATTTGACAGTATATATTTATTTCTTATTTATGATATAGAAAGCATATTATACACTTTAACATAACTTTGAACTTTAAAAAACGCTTTCAAGCAAAGTTTCTATGAAACAATTTACCAGGTTTTTAACTATCGAAAGGAATATATCGTTATATTGGTAAAAGGACCTTATTTCCCTACAATTTATGATTTAAAAATTGCTGCTCGAGACTATAAAAAACGGTTATCAAGTGAATATATTGCTATCACATACGAAATGAATTTTTTAATGTACATATATATCTCAGAAGTACGTATATGATTAGAATTTACATAGGAAGCTTTAGACACTGTACTTGTATAGGTATATGTATGTATATCTTGCATTAATTGATGCTTTTACGTTTTTTTACCTTAGGCAGATTAAAGTCAGATGGAACTTTATGCAGCGAAACCATTAAGGGACTATCAGGAAATTTCTCAAAAATTCTCAAGCGAAATGGCAACGTCTCCTTAATTTCTGCACTTTGTTCTCTATATTTCAATTGTTTAAGTTTTTTAATATCTTCGTCCAATTCTAAATTATCCAGAATTACGGCTACGAACAAGCTCAATACAATCTGCAAATAATTATTTCAAATCGTATTTATTACAATGTATATGCACGTACCAAAGTGACAAACAAGTGATACAATATAAAGTACAAAGCGACCAATGGCGCTAATGTCGGTTGTGTTCGCAGCATCGTCTCGTCCATGACTTCAACCCAAGCTTCCTGAGTAAGAATTTGGAACATGGACATGAAGGCCTCAGTAAAGCTTTCAAATTTAGTGAAGTCACAGAGAAAACAGAACAGTTGCATCGAAATACTCGAAGAGATAATTAACAAGCACATGGTGAAGATGATCAAACTGCCTAATTTCTTTCCTGGTCCGAAAATTTTATAAACAAAGTCTTCCAGTAATGGAGAGGCTTTTATTAATCGAACAACCCTTAAAACCTGCAATATGAAAACGTATATATTTATCTATTACATGTACATATACATATTTTATATAAAATAGACAGAAGAATATTAAAACAGGTTGCAATAATGTAATACCATATTTATTAGAATTGAATCAAAAGGAATCTGGTACGTAGACTTCCGCGATTATGGTCCATACTGTTTGCTTCTGGGCTTCTGGGCTGGAACCGCGTCACTGGTATAATTACCGATGTTTCGTACCCACTCGTATGGGACATCTTCAGGGGTCAACTACTGCTACTATCTGTCGCACTGAAACTGTTTCAGTGCGACAGAAACAGTTTCAGTGTAAATTTAATAATAATAATCCATGTCTTTACATTCCCCAATAGCTTAACGCCAATTTCAGGAGACATTGGCAAATCATGAGTTATTATGTCCACACTCGTGGTGCAGCTTAAGATATTTTTTCGTTTAAACGAGAAAAGGAAATCACGAAAAACCTTCTCGGATAGCAACAGTCGGACCCGGGATCCCTAGCAATAATAACCAGTAACTTATGGCTGGAACTAAATTTCTTATTTGAGACTTAGAATTGCTTTCTGGACACTATCTTAGGTTTAAGACTTTAAATCATTCAAGTCTTAAACCTAAGACAGTGTCCAGAAACAACGACATCACCATCACGTGATGCTGAATGAAGTAGTGTTGTTTAATGCATATTTAGATAAGAGTCTATCAATACTTCATTGTACTTACTTGAAAATAGGTAAAACCTGTCATATAGAATTGTGGAATAATATGGAAAGAGGTTCCGATTGCCAATAACAGTTCAAATTTGTGTATGGAATGCTTCCAATATCCTCTCCAACCTAGACACCATATCTTGAAAATAGTTTCCAAGTTTAAAAGAGTAGTAAAGCCGACTTCTATATAATAATATTTCTCATAGAAAACACTCCTTGGTCTTTCATCGTGCTTAAAATGCATCGTCGCCGTTACAACACCATTAGCTAATATTATGCACATCACCAAGAGACGAAAATGTGGAGATCGCAATATCGTGTAGCATACATCTGGGGCTAAGCCTCCATGTTTGTTCTCATCTAAAGTAACAAGTTTCCAACCTCTGTCATCTCCTGTTAGAATCTGTAGGAATTGTCATTAAATAATTCAAGTATTGATTTTCGAATATACATACTTGAGATGCCGTGCTACTTTGTATGTGGCCTCTGGCTCCCCACATTTGTTGAAATTGCACGCGAATTTCGTTAAATGTTTCAGTAATGACGGCAATGAAAACGTTTTTAACCAACCAGGCTAAAAAGAAAATCATCGTACTGAAATAAAGGACCGCTCTCCAACCTGGCAGAGAATCTATTGCTCGGTACATAATGAAGACCCATCCTTCTTGGGATGCTGCTTGATATACTGTGAAGAAACTGGTAACTGATGAATAAGAAAATGTAAGAATTAATACTTAGAGATTGGGGAAATTGGGTTTTATTGTATACCAAATTCGTCAAAACCATTGAAGCCCATTATGTATCTAGACAATTCTAGTTTCATACATTTCATTCCAGGGGGACATTGATACCCAGAATTCGGATCTAATGAACAGAATGTATCTGGAATTGCCAAATTATTTATAGTGATGTAGCTAAAAGAAATAGTAATATAGAATCGAACAAGCTAGGTTTTGTATATAGAATTTACTTCGAATCTGTAGTATTTAACACACAATGGTTTTTCAATTCTCCAAAAAATTGAACACCCAGCAAACCATATAAAGACATAAAAAACAAAAAGAACAATGTTACATTATAGATCTGTTGACTCGAACGCCTGAAAGGAATCTCTTTTTACTACATAAAATAGTTTGGATTGGGATATTTACTTAAAGATTTGATTTATTCTAGATTTCGGCATGGAAAACTTTAAGAAAACTCGCAAGAAACGTATCATTATTAACGGCCTTGGCACTCTCAATATCGAAAGGTAACTGAATCTTGGCACAATACCCAACATCTCGAATATTTGTAGAATCACAGATATCCATAGGAAGAACACCATGCTTGCATCAAATTGACACCAATGATCTTTTAGATATGGTTTTTCGCCCTTGAAAGGAAAACATGTTTATGTATTGTTTACTCTTAGTAGTTGAATTTGATGGAGCCTGTGGTTGATTGACTTGATCAATAAGGTTGATATATAACCCCTTTCCACAATTAACTATTTGTAGATTATGTATACGCATTTCGACAACCAAGTTGTCATCATCAGCAGTACGGAGTTTATTTTTCGTACAATTTTTTCGCCGTGTTTTACCAGGTGCGACACTTTGAAATTATCTGCTGATGATGACAACTTGGTTGTCGAAATGCGTATACAGAATTTACAAATAGTTAATTGTGGAAAGGGGTTATATATCAACCTTATTGATCAAGTTTACTCTTAGTAATAAAAATGAGATTTAAAATAATATTGAAAATAAGAACTAAGTTAATATGCTTTAAAATGTGAAAACTGTATCTTTTTGGCATTGTCACATGAAAAATGAAATTGAAAAATTGAAATACCTAATAGTCGCATCTTATAAAAAAGTAATTACATAAATATTATTAAAAATTATAGATGATATGCGCAGGTTTGTATTTAACAGCAATTATCTTAAAAAGATATTTTGATAATCTTATACACAGTAGTTACTTTCAGATTGAAATTAGAATATACGAGGGATGTTTCAAAGTTCTGGGAATTGCATATAATTTTCATAATTTTGTTAATTTTCGTCAATATTACAATGTCGTTTTTCAACATAATCTCCATTTAACTGAATACATTTATTCCAGCGATAAACTAATTTTTTTAAGCCGCCCTCAAAGAAGTTTTTCGGTGTCTTGTCGATCCACCTATTTATGGCACGTTTTACGTCAGTTAAACTTTCAAATCGAACACCCCGTAAGGGTTTTTTCAAGTCTGACGGTAATCACTGGGTGCAAGATCCGGGGAATAAAGTGGGTGCGGCAACAATTCCCATCGTAAATCGTTCAAAATATCCTTCGTTTTTCGTGCGGTGTTTAGTCTTGCATTATCCTGTTGCAATAACGAACGCTTATGCAACTTTCCAGACCGTTTTTGACCAGTACCTGTCGCAATGGTCCGGATAATAAATTTGAATAATATTCTGCAATTCTGCATTAATTGTAGTACCTCTCGGCAGATAATCCATGAAAATAATCCCTTCGCAATCACAGAATACAGTAAGCATTACATTTCCAACAGACAGAACTGCACGCGCCTTAAGTGGAGGCCCTTCTTCAGGTTTGCGCCATTCTTTGGAATGACTTTTCGTCTCAGGATTGAAATAAAGAATCCACGTTTCGTCAGTGGTTATTATTCGTTGCCAAAATTCATCATCGTAACGGGCTAACAGCTCTTGAAGTTGACGACAAGTATCGGACTTATTGAGTTTCTGTTCTGGTCCCAACAGCCTTGGTACCCAGCGCGCTGAAACCTTGCTAACGCCCAAACAATCATGCAAGATGTCATAAACTTGTCGTGTACCTATCCCTAGGTGTACACTAATTTGACGAATAGTCATTTGCCTGTCGTCTTTCGGTAGGTTTTCCACGGCAGTAATGTTTCTTTCATTTACTGACGTGCTTGGCCGCCCACTGCGTGGATCGTCTTCTAGTGATATTCTACCGGCTTTAAAACGATCGATCCACCGATAAAGAGTACTTTTGGATTCTGTAGATTCACCAAATACTCCTTGCAGACGACTAATAATTTCTGACGTTTTCACATCTTCTTTCCACAAAAAGAAAATTATCGCTCTTTGAGATTTTGCCGCGTGTTCCATGGTTACAAAAACATTGCTACTAAAACGCGTCTACATCAGTCGAATACCTGAATCAGACTGAACATCTTTGCACTAAATAGTTGCATAAACATATCAAGACTTGTCTGCCATCAATAACATTGCGTATAAGTTCTGCGTCATTTAATTATAGCGCCAATTCCCAGAATATTGGAAACACCCCTCGTATAAATTGATAAATGTGAAAATAAATAAAGAAATTATTCTTGAAAAACTTTCTCAAGAAAAATTTCCTATAAAATCCTATAGCATTACATATTAATTGATCTTTATTTCTTACCTTCAAAATACCTCTTATATGCATTTTTGCTATCATTTCTGATGAAAATAAAACGGTGAGGAGAATGTCGCACCCGAATGTTATGTACTGCATAGGTGGTATTTTTTCAAAAGTTTTTGGAGTATTACAGCTGACAGATGCCAAACTTATTAATGCACACATCCTCATCATACGTCGTACCCATCTCTAAAATAATTTTGCAACAAAGTATTATATGTCTTTCTCCTTTTTTCTGATGTAGATGATATTCCAAGTTCAGTATTTGATTGATGCTTATTAAAATAATCCTTAATTAACTTCCTTATAAAATTCGAAACAAAATTGCAAAATAAATGATAATTTACAAATGCTACAGATTTAAATAGCAGGGAAAATCAGTTTGGGGTTTGTCAATCTTATAAAGTAAAGCAATTCTGTTAAGCATCGAATAATTGATTACATTGTTTAAACATAAAAGAATTCGCACCAGAAGTTTGAATAAATTTTAAATACAAATACCTTTTTATTGATCAACTACTTTGTACAACAAACGACCCAAGAAGATTAGACGATTTGCTATTATTTTACTCAATAAAAAATGTGACAGAAAGTATCCTAACAATTTACAATGGTTTGATAATAATAATAATGACCTTTCTTGTTCAACGATATACTGTTTCAGGATAAATGGAAGAAATGTACATACGCATCCACGAAAAACACATAAAACATATATGGCAACTATAATCAAAAAATTTTTAAAAAAATATGAAAAAGAAAAACTAAAAAATAACTCTTTGGAGTTAACCAGAATTAAAGAAAATATCATTATAAAGTGCTTTAGCATTGCTGCATTTTGAGGTTAGAAGAATACTATGCAGAAGGAAGTTTGAGGAAATGATAAGGTAAAAGTAGGATAGGAACGAGAGGATGAACAATAAAGCCATGAATAGGTTTCCACAGAAATCTTACTCCATGAATCTGTCGACAATCTTGTAGGAACTGCGCATGTCTTCTTAAAAACGAAGTATAATATATATATATATATATATATATATATATATATATATATTACGAGGATAAACATTATTAATCCTATAAATTACGTATTTTAAAAAACGTCGTTGAGCCTTTTCTATAGACGATTCAAATAACTAGAGTGCGGCGACCATATAAGGGAAGCATGTTCAAGTTTATTGACAACGAAACTAAGGAACAACATCGACCTTTCGTCACCACTTTTATGGGACATTTTTAGAGCTTAACAGTCGCGTTGATACTGAGCTTCAGTCCGGAAACCAAGATGAAGAAAGTATAGACTGTGACCGCGGAATACTATAAACCAGATTAAAGAATAACCTTTTTAACAAAGACAAGCTTCCGAAAAATTTGTGCCCAATAAAAAACATAAAGGTTAATGTGTGGAGCAAAAGTTAGGCTTAAATCAAATAAAATGTCTTTCACATGCTCAACTTCGTGACACTATAATTGTTAATGTAATGTAGTGAGTCTATAGAATTAACCTAAGAAACAAAACAGCTTTGTTTAATGTTTGACTGTAGCTTGTATGCAGAGCATCAACGTGTAAAATATAGTTTCTTTATCGTTTTTCATTGTATAGTAGTAAAGTAGATACGATAAACTACAGATAAGGGTTCGTTAATGAGGTCGCGGGTTGCCTTATAAGAGTTGAATTACCAGAAACGCCTTGCAATCAAGATCTCATTGTCATTTAAATTAGTCTTTTATGTGCTCGTGTATACCATATTTTTACATTTTAGAAATCCAAAGTTTTGTGTCTGTCTGGAAGTTTATTAATCTTCTCCCAAGATTTTCGTTATGGGAATCTGATTCTGGATTATTTAAAAACATTTGATGTGTATAGATAATTTGTCAATATATTTGGTATAGCGAACAATAGCGCAATATATTTGAAACGTCGAATATTTTCTTTACTCGTTTTGAATTCAAGAGATTCATGGACATATAAGATATATATAGACATTGGAACGGCATATATTGGAAGTTTATAGGTTATGTCGGTCAAATGAGGACGTCATTTAAAACTAAAATAAATAAATGATCGGATTATGTCATATGAAAATAGGAAACAAGGTTGCCCGCACTTCTACCGTATTGAGGTAGAAAACCATAAATTCAATACCAAATTTCGCGCACTCCACAAAGAAAACAAAAGAATTTAATAAATCAGATTTAATTAACATTGAACATTGGTTTAAGGATTCGAACCACGTTTTAAGCTTTCAAATAAAAACTTATATTTCAGCATACTCTAATCTATTCATATGAAAGTAATTTTAATAAGATTTGTATGGATTACAAACTGAGAATTATTTGCATTTTTTCCCTTCTAGGCTAATTATTAATATTTAATGAACAATTTAGGGAATATTAAATTAATAATAGTGATAATAATGTTAAGCTTTTTTGTAACAGTGTATAAGAACGTAATATTGTATACATTTGTGATCATTTCTCATTGCCTAACGCGTATGAATTTATTTATAATATTTAACATAAAATAAATACTGAAGAAATACATATTAAGTTTAAATGTTATTGACTTTTACATAATTGAAATAGCAATAATCTAGAGTTCTTGACTTTCAAGCGAATTTATATTAAACAAAAAAATCTTAGTTATTTTCCCAACCATACCTTATTAACCCATTCTATGTCTGCACTTTCGTTAAATGCTTCGTCTGGTCCGTAATCCGCAAGAGCGGGCTCTCCCTTCAAACTCTGTTTCCTACCCAGCATCATCTTGACGGCAATGTAGTTAGATCTAATTTGGCACAAGTATTTATTAAAAAATGACGATCTGAAGCGTAAAACAATATTAGAAACGTTTACATAATTCATTATTGCACCTATACTTGTCGATTACATCCTGATATTCCTTAATTTTGCCCGGAAGTGCACCTAAGTGCATTCAGCATCACATTTACAACGGCATCTAATACCGAAGGAATTTCAAGCGGAAAAATCAATAGCGCGCATCTCGCTGGCCTGCGCGCTTCGAAAATGGTTTTGAAAATTTTTTATCTTTTGTTTTATTGCTTTATAAACGAGAATGTTTTCTTGTGAAATTATTTCTTTATTTTGCAAGTTATTTTTGGACGACACTTAACTTTATTTTTCTTGTTTATTTTTGTACAGGGTTTTCCAAAAGTGAGCGATAGAATTTTGGAATTAAATAAACCAAATTGTATTAATTAATTTCTTTTTTGTCAAGACAAATTTTTGTTCTACATAAAAGCTTCATTAAGACAATGAAGGGTCAAAACAATAATTAGTTAAATCTACAAAATAATTCTAGAACTACTTAAACAATTGAAACTAGAAAGTTCAAAAACTGTATGCATGATTAACAGAAACAACAAAGAAAGCAATTACATATATAAAAAACAGGATAAAGTATACTAAATTACATTCTAAAACGTAGACAAGCAATTCTGAAATTATTAAATTGATATATAAACAAATAAACCGACAAAAGCAGTCAGTCACATAAAAGGAAAAGCAACCGATTCAATACGGAAGACATCTACGAACATACTCGTACAAGGTGGTTCAATAAAAATTGTACATTGATCTTAAAAATCAATAGCACAAAAGCAGACTAAATAAAACTTCAATTCTTTACGTCCTTTTAAAATTAATTAAGGCGATATTGTTATTCATATTTACATTTCTAAGAAGTTACCGTTTTCTAAGACATTACGTTTGAAATCGTTCATCTCAATATCCAAGATAATAACGTCGGTAAAGTTGAATTTGTGACCTGTCTCATTACAGTAAGTAGTCAAAGCAGAAGCAGTACGCTGGTTTTCTACATTAGTAGAATGGGCTGCGACTTTATTTTTTAATGTTTGTAAAGATTGCCCAATATAGCAGCCCTCACAATCATTAGACTGAATTTTTAAATAACATTCGACCGCTCTAGATGACTGGTTTCATCTTTGAGTTTAGAGTAGACGACTTGATATATTTGATAGAATAACTAGTTATTTTGATATTATTTGATTTTATTTATCGAACAGATGAATTAATTTATCAGTCAGATGTTTAAGATTCTGCAATTTTCTAAAGGCACAGTTCGTTGTATGAATACCAGACATAATAATATTATTGCAAGGATTAAGTCAGAGGCTAATCCAAGATTAGGAGCAACTGAAGATTAATGTTTAGGCATATTAGGTTCATTGTTATATAAAATCTTCCCCAAAAATGTTTAAATGTTAATTTTATGTCTAATAGGTAAAGTATTAGAATTGGTACCTGTCCAACTTAATATAACCCCGTTATCTCTGATAACCTCGGTGTCCCAAGAAGGGACATTACTAACATTTTCTATCCCTACTGTGAAAGCGACAATGAAAACTATTAAAGTACTATCGATCTTGTCTTTATGTACAGGTAACAGAAAATCATCAACGTCCACGCAATAAAAAAGGAAAAGAAATTAAAATTAATCTGATACGTAGACTTCGCGGCGTGGTCCATACTATCTGCTTCTGAGCTTCCGGGCTGGAACCGCGTCACTGGTATAACTACGTATAACATCGGCAGATATACCAGTGACGCGGTTGCAGCTCGGAAGCCCAGAAGCAGATAGTAAATTAAAGTTATTTTATTATTTTTACGTAATGCAAAAGAACATTGATAACAATTTCAGCTACGGAAGGACTGATGGCACCTTTCCATGGCACAACAATTGATCTACTGATAGAAAGTATCGTTATAATTAAAATATGCAGAATTTAATAAAAAGGTTTTAATATATCATGGCTAAAGTATAGTGGTGTTTTCAGTAATTACATATATTAAATAAATCCAAAGGGATTTTGTTAAAAAGTGACAATACATCGAAAAGTATATTAATACCATTAGTATATGAAGGAAACTATTCTTTATTACGTGTTTGCCAGAGTTCTCAGCTACATTTTTACCTGAATGCAGTACTATTTTACTAATAATACGGATTTTGTTGTGTTAAGTTTTTTAATTTTTTTTGGTTTATTAGCAAAGGCGAAAAGTTGATGATACTCAACTATTCGTCTTTGCCACGAAAAAAAGGTTTACGGTATATACACTCCGCGCAACATGAATAGGACCACCCGACTTGTTGCAAGCTTTCGGTGGTTTGAAAAACAATTCATTTACTAAAAATACAATGCAAGTTTGTAATGGTATGATATGGCAAATAATACGCATTATTGCGCAATAGTGCCTAACGTTATGCATTGGGTGACGTAAGTACCACATACATATAAAATGCACCGCGCCGGTTGGATACG
Organism: Dermolepida albohirtum; assembly: GCA_031893035.1. Taxonomy (NCBI): domain Eukaryota; kingdom Metazoa; phylum Arthropoda; class Insecta; order Coleoptera; family Scarabaeidae; genus Dermolepida; species Dermolepida albohirtum. The sequence goes on along the minus strand of JAVIWB010000215.1, from coordinate 115,195 downwards.
ACCAGTATTTAATAGTAAGCTACCGGATGAGTGTCGAGTTACAACGTGTATCCGGATAAACAAACATCTGTAATTAAGGGTATTGTGCAACGATGGGACAACAGAAGTGCTTAAGTATGGAAGAAATTGGAAAAATTAAAGCGCTCCGTCAAGAAGGGTATTCCTCAAGGGCTACTGCAAAGAAAATAAGTCGATCACACCAGGTTGTGAACAATTTTATTAGGGATCCCGAGAATTATGGAAAACGTTTTAAAGGGCGAACAACATCCGTTACAACTAAGAGAGAACGTCGAGCCATATTACGCGAAGCATCGAATTCGGCATTAACGGCAAGACAAATCGCGAATAACGTTGGAACGAATGCATCGGTAAGAACTGTACAGAAGTTACTGAAGACCTGTCCGCATTTAAAACGTTTGAAAATTAAACGACGGCCTCCTTTAAGGGAATTTCAGCGCACTGCACGTCTTCAGTTTGCTCAAGCAAAAATGGGGTGGACAAGAGAATGGCAAACTGTTATTTTCAGTGACGAGAAGAAGTTTAATTTAGATGGCCCGGATGGGTTTTCTTATTATTTCCACGATTTACGTAAAGATGAAGTGATTCAGTCACGAAGGCGAGCCGATGTTGGTTCAGTCATGGTATGGGGAGCTGTTTTCTATAACGGACCTGTTGATTTAGTAATAGTGAAGGGCAGACAGAATTCGGAAAAGTACGTCCAGCTGCTGCAACAGGTGAAAGACAAATTTTCCAACGTTATGGCAGGTGGGCCATTTATTTTCCAACAGGATAATGCCAGTATTCACACCGCGCGCATTGTTCGACGCTGGTTTCAAAAACAAGGCATGGAGGTTCTCGATTGGCCATCGCTCTCCCCCGACCTGAACATCATAGAAAATATTTGGGGATGGTTGTCGCGTAAATTGTACTCCAATGCTACCCAATTCAGTTACGCTGACGAACTAGAGCAGGCGCTGAAACGAAGTTGGGCGGAACTTCCCGTTGACTACTTGAGAACCCTGTATAATTCCATTCCATCCCGACTATTAGAGGTTATAAGAAATAATGGCAAAAGTACTCATTATTGAACAATTAAGTATTTTGTTATTGCAAACGAATCTTTTATTTTGTAGATTGGTCGTATTCAAGTGGCGTTTAATTACTCTACTTATTGTCATTAGTAACGTACATTTGCACTGACTTTTACAAAAATTATATTTGGTACCTACATACATCTTTTTATCAACCCTCTTATTTTCGAAAATAACAATTCCAGCGCGCTACCATGTTTATACCAACTACAAATATCATATATGCAGTTGGTCCTATTCATGTTGCGCGGAGTGTACTACAAGATTTTTTATAAATTTTTCTTCAAATAAATATTTCACGTGATGCCATAGATTAACAAGAGTCTTGGGAAATATTAAGCACATAACTTATCGCAAAGCGAACCACGTCTTTTTTTCTCCTGGCTTGGAGGTCGTTCAACAGACAGTTACCAAAAGACTGCGACCTTATTTGACTTATTATGAATTCCTCCAATATTACTTGCTGTACCCAATCCAGTATTCCTAGTCCCTGTACTAATCGGTACAGGTCCAAGAGCAAGCCGAATGCTTGTTATCAAATCTACTTTGAATTGCTAGTAATTAACTTGTCTCTAATGATCCAATGCTTCACATCCTTGCAAAGATATGGTCGGATGTTTCTGGAGCTTTATTGTACAATCTGCAATCAAAATCTCCATTATATTTGCTAATTTTTTTTAAGAATTGCTTTACAAGCACGTGCCCTGTCCTTTTATCCAATTCCCCAATTCCCAAATATTCTACTGTTTGACTCAACAATAAAAGCTTTTCTAGATGTCAGTTATTAGCTCTCAAATACTTGGTAACTCTGTCTACATTTTGCAGTATGAACCAACCGTATTATTTTTATATTTTAAAGAAACTTCGAAAGGTGATATTATGTACAAGAGTATTATGACCATCTTCCACCTTCTGTGTACGAATTATAAGTTCTGGTGAGTATGATAAATGCACGATTAAGTCCTTGCCTTTCCTTAAAAAAATTAAAATAACTGCAACTGTATGGGCAGATATGTTGTCATAAAGCAGTAAGTGATTGATTATAACTTCAGGCTGAAACCCAAAAAGTATATATTATTATTTCTTTATGTATAGAACAATAAAAATGCTGGGAAATCTACTTCATTTAGTCTGAGCAAAAATATTAACCAACATTATTGGAAATATAGTAAAATGTATTTATGTAGATATAAAATATTTATAATAAATGTATAATCTTTCATTAATGAATGAGAAAACACATAAAAAAGAATATATTTCTTCTCTATATTTACAAACGAAAACCTAAGAACAAAATCAATAACTACAATAATTAGCATCTTGGGTATTTTTAGAAATCCAGTTTATATAATGTGACATCTTGGTATATACTCCAGGAAGACCAGTTGCACATTTTATTCCCCATGAAACTAAACCTAAAACAAGAACAATACGTAATTTAGTAATAACGAAACTGCTTGACCGAGTTTTGTCAGAATTTTTGTTAATTAATATATACAGAAGTTATTTTAACTTTAGACGTAGGTTCATTATTTTCTAACAACCTTCAAGTCGAGTAAGCATAATGATGGTTATACGTAAATCGATTATGACGGATAAATAATGCAAAATGCAAAACCTACGACTGCATTTTTCTAGTTTAGAAAAATGCAATCGTAGGTCAACAATACGAAATGCATTCGTAATTATATAAAAGGAAGTATGCACCTAAAAGCGCATAGTACGTAGAGGTTGTCAGCCTTTTTGTTAAAAACTGTACGTACAACTGGAAGACTTACCTACGAGTTCGTATTTAGGATTTTCTTTGTCTCTTGGATTATAAAATAATGGACCCCCACTGTCGCCCTGAAAAAAGGACGATATTCTATTTTTTCAATTTTAACTATAATTTCGAATTTTACTCACACGACACGCATCCATATGTTCTCTAAATGCGCACAAATGCAACTTGGATTCATAATGTATACCTATTCCAGATTTTTTACAATAATGATCAGTCATTACCGTCAAAGTTGCTTCGTGTAATTTATTAGAAGCGGACCCTGCATCCGTAACGCCCCAACCAATCACGTTTACATCGTGGTGAGTATATTTCGATTCTGAAAATTTGTAAAAAATTTAGATACAATATATACGTATAAGTGAAACATAAGTAAACGAAATTAAATTTAATTTTATGCCAAACTTAACAATAAAATCTTATTACTTGGAGGTTGTTGGTTTCGACCTTTCAAAGTGATGGAAAAATTTTAACTGATCAATAAGCAACTAACTTTGTGTTAATTAGTCTAAAGTAAGAATATACTGCAAAAACTGGTGTGTACCTTCTCTCGCAATTTATTTTACATAATACGTTTTTACTTCATTCATACTTACATGCATATATACAGGCTGATCCAAATTAAATGCGCATCATTGTTATCTCCATTATTACTGGGGCTATGAATTATGCTAAATTAGCAAAGTGATTTAATCACTAAGGTTGATATATAACCCCTTTCCACATTAACTTTTGTAATTCTGTACACGCATTTCGACAACTAAGTTGTCATCATCAGCAGATAATTGCAAATGATGACAACTTAGTTGTCGAAATGCGTATACAGAATTACAAAAGTTAATGTGGAAAGGGGTTATATATCAACCTTAGTGATTAAGTTGATCGACCACAGGCTCCATCAAATTCAACTTTAACTAGCAAAGTGATAGTTAATAATAAAACAACTAAATGACACATTTCCTAAATAATTCGAAACTTGTTATTTTTTTTTAATGGATCCTCCCCTACATTTTTGAAAATCTTTAAAAATATTTGAATTGGAACATGAAACTGTTATTACACTATTATTCTAAAATGAATAATAAATAAGTTATGGTAGCTCTTAATATATGGGAAGAAATCAGTAGACCAACTACCTTTACAAAACGAATACTATGGTATACACTCATTGTTATCACACATCATATTTGTGCCTGTCATAATTAGTTTATTTACTTCGTTTATTGTCATGTTTCTAAGTTTCTTTTTAATTTTTGGGTGTTACTTAGAAGTCATTAGATAATTATTTACCATGATTTTTCCTTATTTGAAAAAGTGCGATATGTTGGAAACTTCACCAAAACTCTGTTGTAATAATTTAAGAGTGCCTACTTAATATTATCCTCAATATTTTCTATGCGACAGTTACCGGATCAACGCTACCAAAAAAATTGTGCATGAAATTTTGACAGCACTATTATCCGTTTAATAGGAAAAGGACAAAGAAAAATATGATTATGATAAAGCTACAGAGATAATCGCTTTAGCTTTGAGCTTAGTTTAGCTCATAGACTATGTTCCGTTAGAGATGCTATCCAATGAAACATCCTGTATATAAAAGCACGTGATTTTATGCATCGTTATAAATAAGGCAGAAATTAATGAAAAAAATCCTGTGCATTCGGTGAGGAATTAAATTCCAGCCGTCCGCTTATCAGGTGGATGTTCTACATCCAATTCCTCATCGAATGGGTAGAATTCTTTTCATTGATTTCTGCCTTAATTATAACGATGTGTTACATACTACGATAATAGAAAAATTAACGCGATTAAAATTCATAAACTATTGTACACGTATTAATATTGACTCCGGAGCGTAATGTATCCCTCGTACACAATAAAACTAAAATAAGGTTACCTTGTACAAGCTGAGATAAAAGCAATAGTGTCATTAAGCTAGAGTGTCAGACAGCCACTCTAGTTTACCTGTTACGAGCTTAATACGATTCTCCTAACCAAAAAAAGCATACGCCACTTCCAAGGACCCTACACGCAACGTAATACGCAAGATCTAAATTAAACACAAGTAATGCAAATATTCATCATTCCTACCTCAATTAGATAGAGAAATGTTTAATCCAAAAAATTAATTCGTTTTTGTGGAAGGTACTATAAATTAAAATGAATATCCTTATCTACATTAGCGTAATTCATCGAGTAATTATATATCATATCTCCAGATTGATAAATAATTGGGCGTTTCTTGCCTCTGGCATACAGTCGCAAGAAAAGTCTTTTCAAATTAAAGACAACGCTCAATCCATGCCCACTTCTGTTTTCTACAGGATACTCACAAACTGAATGTAGATTCACAAAAGGGAAAGAATTCACGTGGTTGAACCAGTTATAAACGTTCGATCAACAACATCATAAGCCAAAAAAACACGAGAAGGATAGGTAATTGTATTATTCCAATCATTATTTAGATAAAACCTGGGATGCGTCAGTTGGATGTACTTATTATACCGAAACTGTACAATAGCTAAAGCAACAAGCAAAAAGCTAGGGCACCTATACATCTGCTTAGATTTGAATGATCCAGATGTCGCATCATGACTTATTTAAAGATTAAATATTAGTATGAGGAGAATACTTATTAATACAAATATGTAAAAATAACGAATCATAGTTAAATAAATAATAATTTCAATGAGATCACGCAAGATAGCGAAGGTCAGTAAGAGGATGAAATTATTTAATTTTGACATGCACACTAAATTTTTGGATAACAATATACAGCGATGGTTGAATTTGATGGAGCCTGTGGTTGATTGACTTGATCAATAAGGTTGATATATAACCCCTTTCCACATTAACTTTTGTAAATTCTGTATACGCATTTCGACAACCAAGTTGTCACCATCAGCAGATAATTTCAAAGTGTCGCACCTGGTAAAACACGGCGAAAAACAACCGTACGAAAATCAAGCTCCGTACGCGATCCACACCGTTCAAAACCAAGATGTACACTGTGCTTGTTTCACAAGATTTTTAAAAATTATTTTTACTTAAACTAACATGCACTACATTGAAAAAGGGGAATTACGGTCAAGACAGTCAAGTGCCTGCCTGTGATTTATTATATTGTTCCTCCTCTGACATTAAGTAGGGAGAAAAGGGTCGATTGTACGAGGCCAGTTTCATTATTGTTCACCACATGGTTTAAATTCTTTAAGATGTGCATGCTTTCATACGTGTCTAGTTCTCGATAATTATACACGTTTTTTATCAGATGTAAACAATCCATATTAACACTGTGGTTATTTTCTAATACATGTCTCGCTAAACCCGATTTTTCCGGTCGGTTGAATTTTATGTGCGAAAGGTGTTCTTTATACCTGGTTTCAATCGATCTTTTAGTTTGGCCGATGTATTGTCTATTGCACTCTAAACATTCAATTCGGTAGATTCCCGATTTTTTATTTTCTTCGATTTTGTCTTTTGCATTTCCTAAAAGCGTTTTAAGAGAATTATTGGGGCGGAAACAGACTTGAAGCCCGCGATCTTTAAAAATACTATTTAGATTTTTTGTCATGCGATGATAAGGTAAACAAACAAAATGAAAGCATGCACATCTTAAAGAATTTAAACCATGTGGTGAACAATAATGAAACTGGCCTCGTACAATCGACCCTTTTCTCCCTACTTAATGTCAGAGGAGGAACAATATAATAAATCACAGGCAGGCACTTGACTGTCTTGACCGTAATTCCCCTTTTTCAATGTAGTGCATGTTAGTTTAAGTAAAAATAATTTTTAAAAATCTTGTGAAACAAACACAGTGTACATCTTGGTTTTGAACGGTGTGGATCGCGTACGGAGCTTGATTTTCGTACGGTTGTTTTTCGCCGTGTTTTACCAGGTGCGACACTTTGAAATTATCTGCTGATGATGACAACTTGGTTGTCGAAATGCGTATACAGAATTTACAAAAGTTAATGTGGAAAGGGGTTATATATCAACCTTATTGATCAAATATACAGCGATGGCCAATAAATATGAAAGGTAAACGCTAATTTTTGCAATGTACAGGATCAGCCTGTATATTGGAATATTAAAACTTACTTGGATCTGGCAGACATATCGGAAATGTACTATCATTGAACGTAATCCTCGTGTTAAGTTTGATTAAGGCAACGTCTTTTGGTTTCACAGAAATCCGGTCGCGATATCGTATAACTTTTACAGGTGTGTATTTTATACCCTTCCTTTGAACGCGATGTTCTGTGTGTAAATAAATGCTAAAGTTTAAATCGTTACTGAAAAAGAAATGAAATCAAACTACGTATTTGATTAAATTTTTAAATTATTTAATACTCATCGATACAGTGATCTGCAGTCAAAACATACAAATCATTTATAAGTACGCCGCTACAGAAGTAATTTTGCCTGTCTACCAACGCTATCCATGGAAATTTGCGTTGAGAAACTGCCTTACCACCTACTATTCTAGTTTCTATGCTCTCGTTTTCTTCGCCACATTCTGAACCGAGAAATTAAAATAAGTATTTAATATATGTATTATATGTGTAAAGGATACTATTTCGCCAAATGAAATAAAATTATTCGACTCATTATACCTAATGGATTTTAAACAGTTATCTGCGAAAATTAATTTAAAAATTCTTTATGGTGTATGTAACTAATCAAGAAATGACGAGTATGTACGTCAAAGAAAACATGGAAGGCTTATATTTTTATTCAAACAGAAATCAACTATCCATTGTTGAGGCAAATTAAAGACTTAAAAATTGATGAAAAATAATAAAATTCATAAACAAGCAAAATTAAAAGTTGTTTTTTGGACCATTAATCTTACTTGCGTTAGAAGATGTCAAACGGCAAAACACATTTCTTCATTTTGCGATATACAAAACTTCCTGGTTATCACTGTCTGAATCACTATCACGAGGGTCCAATTTAAAAACAACTATTTTTTATCTAATATGCTTTATTTTTTACTGTATTTTGATAACTGGGGAAATAGGTATATACCCACACAAAACCTTTTTGAATCTTTTAGGTATCACCTTTTTGCAACAAACCAGAAATCGCTAAAGCCTTTAGTTCCCGCACAAAACAATTCGGCAAATATTCGATACGTAGAGGAAAAATAACACTGGCCAACAAATTTCAACTTTGGTTTTACCATCAACGACGTACACTAATTTCTATCTCTTGGGTATCACATTTTTGCAACAAACCAGAAACCACTAAAGCCTTTAGTTCGCTCACAAAACAATTCGGCAAATATTCGATGCGTGGAGGAAAAATAACACTGGCCAACAAATTTCAACTTTGGTTTTACCATCAACGACGTATACTAATTTCTATCTCTTAAGTATCACCTTTTTGCAACAAACCAGAAGCCACTAAAGCCTTTAGTTCGCGCACAAAACAATTCGGCAAATATTCGATGCGTGGAGGAAAAATAACACTGACCAACAAATTTCAACTTTACCATCAATGACGTATACTAATTTCTATAAAAAAGATAGAAACACTTATTTCAATAAAAAGTATATGATTAGATGTGATTTCATTTAGGTTCTAATGAAAACGTTTTTCCTTTTACGGCATACTTCAATGCATATTTCAAATTATTACAGTTACAGATGTAACGAAATATTGGATTGCTATTTATAAACAACATCCACAGTCTCGCTTGTTAACGTCCAACAGTAAACTGGTAATATTACAGAATTCCATTTGTCCTGAAACCGGTTTTCTTCTCTTTTCAATAACCTAGCCTTATATTTTCCAGACCAAAATGCCAGTGGGAACGTAGAATGTGATAGATTCAAATCCCATTTCAAATCATTAAATCATTTAATTCAAACTGAATAATTAAATGTGATGTATGTATATGTAATGAAACCAGAATCGGTTGATTTATCATTTATCTTCAAAGCTAATATTATTACTACTTTACGATTTGGGAAATGGATGACGTTCGTCGGCTAGGGTTTTCGAGCTGCCACCGTCTTACATAATCACGTTTTCTATTCTTAGGCCTGTTGAGTTCTGCAATCCTTTTAACGCAGAAACAGAAATCTTCAAGATGGTTTTTTTGTTTCCTCTAGACCATGGGTATGCTGCATGTAGTGCATGTGAAACCCACGGTTTGTCTTGCTTTTTGATAGTCACATCAGAGTAAAGTATATAGGCTCGATAAATACTCGGACTTAACTAACTAAATGTACCACACACATAACAAAAATTATTTAAATTACTTGCACACGGTCGAGATATTATTGTCTACAAAGAACTAAATTAAAATCTTAATATAATTTTTGATGCCCTTTCATTATTAAAAACCTACTGAACTCATCCTCTGGGTTTTCTGCTATATTATTGCAGTTAAAATCGCATCTTGTATATAGCATGTGTCTGCCTATTCCCTTCCTAAAGTGTAGCGGCCGACTAGATTAAAACAATAATGCAAACTTCTCCTGTCGCACTGAAACAGTTTCAGTCCGACAGACAGTAGCAGTAGTTGAGCCCTAAAGATGTCCCATACGAGTGGGTACGAAACGTCGGCAGTTATACCAGTGACGCGGTTCGAGTCCGGAAGCCCAGAAACAGATAATATGGACCACGACCGCAGATTACCGTACGTACCGGATTATTAAACGATATTTATTACATCAAGAACATATTGAAAAATTGGAATCTACGAGGGAGCGTTTTTATATTCGCAGAATGAGCGGGTTGTAGAGGGGTGAGTAGGCGCATTGAGGGCGTGGCCTGTGCAGCGACTCATGATTAGTATAAATACGAAGTTTCATTGTTATTAGACAGTTAGTCTTTGAGCTATCGTCAACCAAGTAACATAATCAGGAGTGAAAAGTGAAATATGGAAAAAATCGAATATCGTGCCGTTATAAAGTTCCTTACCAGGCAAGGAAAATCAGTTGCGACCATAATGAATGAGATGTCATTGGTTTACGGCGACTCTTGTCCAGGAAAAACCATGGTGTACAAGTGGCATAGTTTATTTAAACAAGGGAGGGAATCCCTTGAAGACGACCCGAGGCCGGGCAGGAGCATTGAGGTGACCACGCCAGCACTTATCCAAAAAGTTGAACAGATTGTACTCGAAGATGCTCGACTAAAGAAGAAACAACTCGCAGAAATGGTTGGAGTATCCGATACAACAATTTTTAAAATCCTACACGATCATCTCGGCATGTCTTAGGTCAGCGCAAGATGGGTGCCGAGAATGCTCACGCCGCCGCAAAAACAACAGCGCGTAGAGTGTTCGCGTGCATTTCTGGACCTCTGTAATGAAGACAAGGATGATGTATTGAATGGAATTGTTACTGGAGACGAAACTTGGGTTCATCATTATGAACCTGAGTCCAAACAAGACTCCATGCAGTGGCATAAAAAGGGCACAGCACCTCCCAAGAAATTTAAAGCGTCACAATCAGCTGGGAAACTCATGGCAACAGTATTTTGGGACTCGGAAGGAATATTGTTGATTGATTATAAAGATAAAGGTGTTTCTATAACCGGAGAATATTACGCTTCAATATTAGAGCGACTAAAAGAAACCATTAAAGAGAAAAGACGGGGAAAATTGACAAAAGGTGTTCTGCTTTTGCACGACAACGCGCCCGTCTACAAGAGCCGCGTTGCGTTAGCTGCCCTGCATAAGGTGGGCTTCGAAATTGTGAATCACCCACCCTACAGCCCAGACCTGGCCGCGAGTGATTATTACCTGTTTCCGAAAATGAAAAAAGAGCTGCGGGGTAAAAAATTTACTGCCGATGATGAAGTCAAGGAGGCAGTTTCGGCGTATTTTGCAGATAAAGAGAAATCATTTTTTTATGAGGGTATAAATAAATTAATTGAAAGACGTGAAAAATGTATCCGTCTTGCAGGTGAATATATTGAAAAAGAAAAATAATTTGGTTTTTTTATTTCCACCCCTTGTCCCCTATTCCGCGAATATAAAAACGCTCCCTCGTATGACCGAATTCTTTGAGAATTGTTAACTCTATAACGATCTAATCAATATGAAATTAAAATGAATAAAATTTTATACATACTGCAATTAAGAACAGATACTGCTGTCACAAAATGTGCCACTATCACAATATGAAACAATAACTGTCTATCAAAAAAGTGATCCATCTTGATCACTACAAAATCATATTTACAAATTAGATATGTAATTTAATTCTACGCCGATACCCGGACATAATTAAATACAGGTGTACTAGTTTGATGGGAAACAACAGTATTTAGTTCGAAATGAAGCAGCGTCGATGTGGAAAGAGTAACTGCTTTCCGTATCGAATTAAATAAAATCTTATCAGTTGCACGCTTTTTAATTTTATTATATAGTTGGCTGTGGAATGACGAACATTTATTTTGTTATTATTCCATTTAAAATTAGCATAAAGGTTTTCTAACTGTTTACGCGCTATTTCGGAAGAAATAATAAACGTAGATTATTTAAGTTACTTGTAGTAACGAACAATACAATAGACTTTTATTTTATGAATAAATTGAAAGTATTTTTTCAAATAAAAAATCGAATCTTTTGCCCTGTGCTAAACAAAGATTTAATATAAAATTTGTACGGGTATTATTAAACAGAGTTAATAGTGACTGTAAAAAAACAGTAGAAATAGGACAAATCAGTGAAAGGATTGAGTTTATTCATTTTTCAATAAAAACAGCAATAATCGGCTTTGTAATCCAAAGGTAAATTATTAGACAATACACATAAAACTAATACGAAATGTAGAATATGGGTAAAATAAGAACTGTAAGTAATACGAGGATAGTTTGACAAGTAGTTAGAATGACACATAGGAGGCGCTCTAATTGGTAAAACAAATGCACTGTAATTTAGGTTGGCTATTTATATGTTGCCATTCTGATACTTAAATAAATCGGTTGATTAGTTTATTTTTGTCAGTTAATTGAAAAAGAAGAAACATGTCATTTTGTTAAAATGGAAAAAGCAGAGTATCGTGCGGTGATTAAATACTTCCTAATTATGGGTATGAAAACTACCGAAATAAAAGATTAGTTACGGGAAACATTAGGTGAATCTGCTCCATCATCCGCCACAATAAGTAGATGGGCAAATGAATTTAAACGTGGTAGAACAAGCTGTGTTGATGAAGCGCGCTCTGGAGCACCCAAAATCGCGAATTTCTAAGGGAATGATTATAAAAATCCATAATATTATTACGCAAGATCGACGACTCAAAGTCAGAGAGATATCAGACATGATAAACATTTCAACAGAACGCGTACACCACATTTTAACGAAAGAATTAGGCCTTTCCAAGCTTTCGGCAAGATAGGTGCCGCGATTGCTTACGACTGATCAAAAGTTCACTCGTTTGCGCATTTCCAATGAGTGTTTGGACCTTTATAAGCGGAATCCGGTTGATTTTTGTAGGCGATTTGTTACTTGCGAAGAAACTTGGATACACTACAGTACACCCGAAACTAAACAACAGTCGAAACAATGGTTAGAACGTGGTTACCTCCAAAGAAAGCGAAAACCACTTTATTGGCAATCAAGGTGATGGCATCAATTTCTTGGGATTCAAAGGGCATTTTGCTCATTGATTACCTTTAGAAAGGTGCCACAATAAACGGACAATATTATGCAGAACTTCTACAAAAATTAAATGTTTGATTCGTGTTAAACGGCCAGGAATGGCAAAGAAAAAATTCTGTTTCACCAAGACAACGCTCCCTCGCATACCAGCACAGTTGCGATGTCCAAAATCCTCGAGTTGCATTTCTAATTAGTACTGCATGCGCCTTATTCGCCGGATCTAGCCCCTTCCGACTTCCACCTTTTTCCAAAATTGAAAACGGCACTAGGTGGAAAGAAATGTTCGTCTAACGACGAGTTTATCATGTTCGTAAAGGAGTATTTTGCAAGCCTTCCGGAATCGCATTTTAAAGATGGCATAAGGGCATTGGAACACCGTTGCAATAAATATATTGCTCTTTTAGGAAAATATATTGAAAAATAAAAAATATTTTGTATTTAGAAAATTCGTTTTTCTTTTCCATTCTCACTACTTGCCAAACTACCCTCGTAGTAGGATATTTTTTAGTCAATTACATAGTCTAATTTTCTTTATTCGTTCTAAGACATTGTAAATTTCTAGGCGCAAAATTTGTAGCCATGCAAGAGTCTAGTTGGAATACGCCTATCCACCAGATATACATGGATACATCAAATGATAACATTAAAATTGCTATAAATTTTATATTGTAACAAATAAGAAAAATCATACATATCATTTATCGACATAGTGTCACTGATATTGAATTCAAGCGTTCCGCCGCTTCGAAAGTGCGTACATACACGTTTAAATAATTCTTTTGGTCGCGTAGCCATTCGTGAACTGGCTTTTTACCTCGTCATCACTTCTGAAACCCTTGCCTCCCAATGCTGAATAAAGGGGGGTGTATGAGATATTTAAATATCACATCTGGGATTGTTTGAACTGTCTAACGAGCTGTATTCAGTCCGGCTTTGTCACAGTGTAACAATACACCTGAAGTCAGAATTCCTCATCATTTACTCCTAATTGTAGGACGACGTTCATTTTTAAGCATTTTTAAATAAGAAATACAAATTACTGTCCTTCTCTATCCATGTAATGTTCCAAAATTACCCCTTTTGCATCACACGGAAGAGAATGAGCATTACTTGCAGATGGCTAAGTGCGGAATTGTTTTAGTTTCTGCGATGAGTTATGATGCTTGACCTTTTCGTAACTGGTTAGTGATAGTGAACCCAGGTTTCATCGCCTGTTTTTCCAAAAATGCATCACCTTCGATGTGGAAAGGATGCAAAAGTTTTTCAAAGGCATCGACGCGAAGTTTCTTCAATTATTCTGTCCACTGACATGGCATCTATCTTGTAGACACTTGATTGAATTTCAATACAACATTGACAATATTCTGCGCTGATCCATAACTAGTCATCAAAATAATGGCTAATTCACCTATCAGAGTAATACACCTATTTTCCTTTATGGGATTATCCACTAATACAATGTCTTCATTCGTCATTACGTAATGAGCCTGCTCCGGCCTTGGGGCATCCTCCACAGAAGTTACGACGCTTCTAAACTTTCTACATCACTCGTACATTTACTGCAGTATCAAACACGAACGCAAACCCAACGACAAATGTTATAAGTTCGCAAAGCCTTGAAATTAAAGACACCTAGACTTATGATTCGAGAAAAGATCACCCGAAGATCTGCAATCACGATAATGGAGACAGACTGAAAATAATTTCAAATTATACATATTTTGCACCACTAGAATTGCGCATGTACAAAATATGGTCACTGCGTATTATTACTGCGCATATATCTTTTAATCTAGGTTTCAGTGAAGTAATTTCTGTCCCTCTGATAGCTTAGTGGTTAAGTTTATTGGATATAAAATTCTGGAATATTGGAACAGGATTCAAACCTTACGCGAAACATTTTCACAGCAATAAAGATTGGACAAGGCATATACAGTCAGACAAAGTAGTAATAAGTTTATCAGAAAACAGTCTTTCCCAGAACTACCCTGAAGTTGGCAGTAGATGAACTGTGGAAACGTCAGAATATGTAAATGCCACGAACGATGCAAGTAGCTCAAGTCTGCTCACCACTAATGATGCGTTGAAGCAATCTCTGATATTACGGTCTACGTTACTATGTGTGGCAATAAAAAAATAACTTCATCTGTAAAAAATATTTTAATGTCGTAATTGATATAGAATATTGTTCACTTGACATTAGAAGAATATGAAAAATTATCTACTACCCATCAATTTTGTCTTTGGATCCCTTCTTAGTTTTGTTTCGTTTATAATACTTCTTTTGATGTTTATGTAATTGTTTTTCCGTATCTCCTTTGCGGTGCATTAACTTTGCCTTTGCTGATTTTTTCATTATATTTATGATGATTGTAATAGGTATATTATGACCATATGTTGGCGGTTCCTCAGGTGGCATAGGTTCCACTGAAAATATAAAATTTTACTAGCTAATAGTGAGCGTCATTGAAATACTAAGAAAAATGGTTTTGATAAAAGCAAAAATGATAATTAAACATGATAGGAAATGGAGAAAAAACTAGCAATAAATTAGTACACAGTTGAGTTTTAAAATTTAATATTGTAAACTACAACAGTTCTTTCGCTATGCTATGGCTTCATCGGGTGGATGAAAACTAAGTTTGTAAAACTTAACATATGTTAGTAATACATGACATATCTTAACATATAATATTCGTGGAACGGAGTTACAAATTTAGATTTGAAGGTAATTTTAATGGAGCCTGTGGTTGATTAACTCAATCACTTAAGTTAATCACTTGATATAACCCCTTTCCACATTAATTTTCGTATTTTGTATACGTATTTCGACAACTAAGTTATCATCAGCAGATAATTAAACAGTGTCGCACCTGCCGTAGTTTTCCAAGTGCGACACTGTTTAATTATCTGCTGATGATTACGACTTAGTTGTCGAAATATGTATACAGAATACGAAAATTAATGTGGAAAGGGGTTATATATCAACCTTAAGTGATTAAATTTAGATTTAGCAAGTAGAGATTTTTCGACTTACAAGCAAATTCAATTTTCTGCTTTTGCGTCATGTAAGGTTCTGAAATTCCTATTGAATTTGTGATTCGATTCTATACAATGATTAGCGAATATTGAGTCCGTCTTTTGTTTCCATAGCTTCTTTCATGTTCTTGCATCCTAACTTCAAACATTCTTCCCATTTTTTCCACATAAACTTTTTGGTAATTTTAATGCGTTTAACCTTTTGCTTGTTTTATCTTTTTGTTTTTGATAAATTTTGTAAAACATTAGCAACGAAGCCAACAAAGCGTTGAACTCAGTAGTCTACATGTCAACATGTGAAGATTGTCAAAAAGTTTTCGAGGTTCAAACGGAAAAAACTTTTTATACAAAATGCTGGATCACAAATACAATATACAAGATAATAGCAAAAAACTTAATTTGTTCTAACTGCAGAAATAAAAGAATTTAAGTTTAATCTTAAACAACCAATTAGATTCAAATATGTCTTCTCCTCGCCCCCTGCTAAATTTAAATTTCAACTTTTCCCATCAATACTGTATGTCAGCAGATGTCATGTATTACTGTTTTGAGGTTTATAATTTAATTTTCACCCTCCTGATGAAGCCATTGTGTAACAAGACAATTATTATTTTTAAACTCAGTCGTGTATTTATTTATTACAATAATACTGTTTCAAGAAATATCTCCATTAAAAGTTAACGACAAAAAATGAACATTACAAGGAGGAATTAAAAATGTGGAGGACTCCCATGGTGTCACCGGGTACATGCTCCAATTCACTGTCGTCACTCCTCCTGGAAGAGAAGTTGTGCCTTCGTCAATCACTAACAATAAAGGTATAAATTTCATTAGTCGTACCAGTTATCTCGGGATCCTGCGTAGTTTTAATCTCAGTGGTTGGCCGTATTGATGATGCTGGTTCGTTTGGATCTTTCATTTTCTCTTTTATCCAGTCAAGATAGTGACTTACATCTGTGTAGATTCCAAGAACGTTAGGCTTAGCGCATTCAAATCCGAAGGATGTTAAACCTGAAATATTGTTAGTTACTCTCTCGTAAAATATAAATTTTAATGTAAAGGGTACCAAGCAATTCGAAACGTCCGCCTTTTCCTGCTATAATTAATGGACCACCACTGTCGCCCTATATGGTTGCAAAGAATGTAAATAAATAAACTGTAGGAACAGACACATAATTGGTATTAAAAAAAAACAAGGCGAGAATCGAATGTCTTTTTTGTCTAGAGTCAAGAACTGACATGTTGGTAAAATTTTGACCACTAACAGAATAAACTTTAACATATATATAGAGATTCTTTTAAATATGTATTACCACTTTCAAAAATCCTAACCATATTTCCTACAAAAGAAGTATCAAAATCAAAAGAAAAATAGAACCAAATCGTTTATGGTATTGTTTCTGGGATGTACATTTTTTCAGGTTTTAGTGGTTCTTGGTTTTGAATTTTTTCACTTTTCTTTGCTTTGTTTTTCTATCTTTGGCATCTTTCTCCCAGTTCTTTACTTCTATCTTGCGCAAATTTTTCTTAAACTTTTCCAACCATTTTTTCTGGGTCGTTCCTACTTTTTTCTCCCACTAGTATAACCAATCTATTCCCAGGCATCCTAGCTATAGCTTCCTGCCACCTAATTCTTTGTACTCTCACCAGTTGAGTAATACTATTTTTTTGAGTTCCTCTAATTTTTATTTGTTCTTCTAAATTCTCCATTTACTTTTATTCCATCATACACTTTTCTTAAAATTCATGATGTCCGTACTTCGAGTTTATTTTCTTTTTTCTCATCGTCAGTGGGTAACAGTCTTATTACTGTTTGGTAGATTCTTACTTTTGCAAGTCTTGACACATTCTTCTTAAAATTTCAGTTAGTCTCCCAGCCGTTTTGTTTCTTTATACTAAATGTTTTTCTATATCTTTCAGATATTTGTTCTGTGCCAATTTTTCTATAGTTTTCTACTGATCTTTTATTACCATATGTTTCACTAAATACCACGTCATCAATATATTTGCTACACTCCATCGAGATTTGTGTAAAGTACTAGACGATGGTAGAAAATGGATGCCATCTATATTGACCTCTTTCGCGCTTTTTATACAATAGATTACTTACATTATTATGCTCTTGTGACGATGATGAGTTCGTTTGGATTTACTATGCTTATTAGCATTTATGAACCCCTATCTTCAGTCTTCAGTCCAAACTGTCTAGGTGTACCACATTGGCTGCATATAGAGGTATTAACCCTCTATAACAATATTATGTTAGGCGACACATAAAATAATCGACATTGCTACGCCCAAAGACACCTATTGTATGAGAATTTTTGCCGTAAACTTGTAATAATAGCAGTAATAGTAATGAATTAAAAGTTAACTTTACAACTCTTAAGTAACAATCTAGTATTGTCATAATATCTGAAAGCTCACCTGACAAGCGTCGATACCTCCTTCTATATACCCAGCACAAAATGCATGGATCAATTGCTGCCCACTTTCTCCCTGACTATCCAACATTTTTCTACAAACGTTGTCATCATAAATTAAAATTCTAGCTTCGTGCATGGTACAAGTTGCTTTTTTGGCATTATACACTAGATCACCCAATCCCGACACTAAACACTCTCTAGGTCTCGACTGACTGCTTAAAGCTAATTCATTAAACGTAAGAAAGTAAGTATTAAAAATATTTATGATGCTAGAGGAAAACTAGAAAGAAATCTACCTAGCTATGAAACAAGTATTTGTGTGTTGCCTAGTAACGTTCAGTACAATTTTCTTCAAATTCATTTTTAAATTTGACTTTAATTCGTTTATTATTTCGTGTTTCGCAACAAAATAATAAGTTTGTGAAACTAGAACATCACAGTGTCATTAAATTTTTGGCAAAGGAACAGAATTTTCCTAAAAGTATACACGAATGAATGATTGGCAGTGTATGGGGACCAGCTTCCGTTATATTTTGATGTGAAATATTGGTCAAACAGTTTCGGTGGGATCGTTAATCCGTTGAAGATAATTGACCATGTTCTACAATCATACAGAAGTTATTCTTGTTGAATATGTGCCAAAGAGGACTACAATAACAGCGGTTGCTTACTATGTTACGACAACAAAATGATTAATAGAGTTATTGATCAAATTCATCCAGGTTTGCGTCATTAAGTCCTCCTTTTTCGTGAGTGTGTGGGAACCCAGAATGTAGCTTTCTCCGCGAGCGGATTATAAGATTGCTGAATGTTAGACGAAAACTTCTTAGGCTACAAATTTCTCAAAATAATTTGGCATTTTTGGATGCAGACGCTGACTTCTTTCCTATGATAGTGACAGTCGATGAGTATTGAATACATCACTGAGATCCAGAAGCAAAATTGGAATCCGTACAAGAGATCCATAAGGGTCTCCGCTTCCACGAAAACCCTCAAGTGGAATACTCATGACCACCGTCTCTTGGAATTAAAAGGAGGTTATTCTTATCTTACCAGACGGGACTACAATAATTGTAGTTACCTACGATACTACGTAAACAAAATTCCGTACGGCTATTGATAACAAATATCCAGGATCGGGTTACGAAGAAGTTAAGTAAGCGTAACCTTTTTCAACCGGGTCACCCACCATATAGTAATAGTTTATCGCCGTTTAACTTTATTTAGTAACTGAAAGATCGTCGTTTTGTAAACGTGGATCAATTGAAAGAGGAGTTGATTCCTATTCTAAATGGTAACACAAACCATTTTCTTCTGATGGGACAATGTTGTAGGACACGTGGCGCAAATGGGTTGATGTTAAGGGAGATTTCATTGAAAAAAAAATTACCGAAAAGATCGTAGGTCCTTTTTGTCATTGTTAGGTAGACACCTATTCTGGTTTCCCTGGTGTTTATAAAATATTTACGCTGTTTAGGTAGACAACATGGACGATATCCCTTCGGAGTTTGTTTCAGTTTTATTAGAGCTATATCATAATAAGGATCCAGCTTCTTATATTTGTCGTGAACGTATACTTTGGCGACTTGAAACACTTTCTGAGTCGTCTCTTGACGGCAAACATTGTAAATGCCAAAGGTAGGTGTAAAAATTTGTTCAAACGTTAGATGACCTTGCCTAAATAAAAAAAATTGTAATATTATTTATAAAATACTTTTTTAATAATTTAAGCTATTTATTGAGTTGTGAAATAAAGTGAAAAATATAGACTTGTGTGTTTAGTCATATTTAATCAAGCATGTATTGCTCATTTTGTTCGATGCTGAATCCCAAAGAAATAGTAAAAGCTTTACTATTTCTTTAGGAATCGATCACCGGTAATTACATTTTCGAAACTGTTAACTACAGAAATACTAGAACAGATATTAGAACAGTATCTTTACTACAGAAATACTAGAAGGGTTGAGTACAACGTTTTCAAACTGAAGCATAGACGGCTCTTAGAGCACCACATAAACTTGATTTCTTCGCAAGCTTGAATCTGTGAATGATATGCGGACTGGCATTCATTAATGTGCCTAATAATAGCCATTCATTAATGTTCGTTCGATAAATTAATATGCGAGTTTCAAGGTAATAACTTTTGCATGTTCGTATAGTCCTAAATGAGTACATAAGATATATTTCATGTGAGCATTTATATATAAAAAAGCTGTTAATCAGATGACTATCGCGATTGCCAACAACTGACTATAAACGTCAAAGATTAAACATTTCAAAACAGTTGTTCCAACGTAATCTTTCTGAATTTTTGCACCGCTTCATTTCCGTTTAGAGAATATAGAATAAAAGCTGGTTCGAGTGCTAACAAGATAAAAACAATTCCACCAAGGAAAGTAATGGCTACTGTGTTTAGGGATGCACACAGTCTAATACTTCCTAATTATCTTGAAGAACGAAGAGCTATCACAAAAGAATATTATTCAGTATTATTGGATAAGTGGAACGTTCAAATCAAAAGCAAACAACATATTTTACAACCGAAAAATTCTGTTACATCACAATAATACAGCAATTCATTCATCATTAATGGCGCAAGCAAAAATATTTAATCTACGCCACAAAAGCGAATCAAAGAAATACTGGAAATTACGAAGTCATAATAACAATGAAATTTGGATATATTTACATGGGCAAACGTCTGAACGCGGGCGCGTATACCGGGTTAGTTTTTCCCGACGTTTAATACGAGGATCTCCGAAACTAGCAAATATAAAGAAACGATTAAATGGGGAAAGAATTGCAGTTTTACGAGCTCATTTTAATGAGCTTTTCGTTTTCTGGAAAAAATGAATAGCTGACTAGATATCTTGCAAAAATCTTCATTTTTTTGTTACTTTGTTCGGTGTCTAGTTGATTGATAGCTTAGTGATTGACTTTAGAGAAAATGTGTAAAGGAAAAAGTTGTAGATAATTATGTCCTTAATAATAAAGTTTCACCATATTTTCTATTTAAGCTGTAATTTTTCAGTTATGATACAAACAAAATTTCCACTAAAAAAGTGAACTAACTATAGTGCTTACGGTGGCCAAGTTTGAAAATTAAGAGAAAAAAGGCAATAATGTATTTATTTATAAAAACAGCTATGTCACTTTGTATATCTTTAGAATCGTTGAAAAAAGGTATTTTTTTATTATTTAGGACAAAATTACCTACAATTTTTTCCTATATAATTTTTTTTAAGTGAAAACAGAGCCATAGGCTCCGAATAAAATACAAAAAAAAACATCTCTAATTAGCCATGCATTTTTTTCAAAAAATGGAAACAAAAAATTCATTCAATTTAGCTATTAAAAGTGCAATTCTGTCCCTATTTATTCGTCACTCTATCTCTGCTAATTTCCTAGATCTCCATACCAAACAGAAAGAACTCCGGTATAACATACATACATATATTATTCATGGCAGTTAACTTTTGGAGGACGTGTTTACTTAGGAATTATTTTAATTTAAAAAAAATATATTAATACTTTTGTTTCATTATAATTGTTCTATTGTTATTGTCCGTACTAAGTTAATACATAACAATACGAGGGTAGTTTGACAAGTAGTGAGAATGGAAAAGAAAAACGAATTTTTTAAATACAAAATAATTTTTATTTTTCAATATATTCTCCTAAAAGCCATCTCTAAAATTCGATTCCGGAAGGCTTGTAAAATACTCGTTTATGAAGATGATAAGCTCGTTGTTAGACGAAAATTTCTTTCCACCTAGTGCCGTTTTCAATTTTGAAAAAAGGTGGAAGTCGGAAGGGGCTAGATCCGGCGAATAAGGCGCATGCGGTACTAATTGGAAATGCAACTCGTGGATTTTGGACATCGCAACTGTGCTGGCATGCGAGGGAGCGTTGTCTTGGTGAAACAGAATCTTTTTCTTTGCCATTCCTGGCCGTTTAGCACGAATCTCAACATTTAATTTTTGTAGAAGTTCTGCATAATATTGTTCGTTTATTGTGGCACCTTTCTGAAGGTAATCAATGAGCAAAATATCCTTTGAATCCCAAAAAATTTATGCCATCACCTTGTTTGCCGATAAAGTGGTTTTCGCTTTCTTTGGAGGTGCAGAACCACGTTCTGACCATTGTTTCGACTGTTGTTTAGTTTCGAGTGTACTGTACTGTATCCAAGTTTCATCGCAAGTAACAAATCGCCTACAAAAATCAATCAGATTCCGCTTATAAAGGTCCAAACACTCATTGGAAATGCGCAAACGAGTGAACTCTTGATCAATCGTAAGGAATCGCGGCACCCATCTTGCCGAAAACTTGGAAAGGCCCAATTCTTTCGTTAAAATGTGGTGTACGCGTTCTGTTGAAATGTTTACCATATCTGTTATCTCTCTCACTTTGAGTCGTCGATCTTGCGTAATAATATTATGGATTTTTATAATCATTTCCTTAGATGTCACGATTTTGGGTGCTCCAGAGCGCGCTTTATCAACACAGCTTGTTCTACTACGTTTAAATTCATTTACCCATCTACTTATTCTAGCGGATGATGGAGCAGTTTCACTCAATGTTTCCCGTAACTCATCTTTTATTTCGGTAGTTTTCTTACCCTTAATTACGAAATATTTAATCACCGCACGATACTCTGCTTTTTCCATTTTAACAAAACGACGTGTTGCTTCTTTTTCAATCACCTGTCAAAAATAAACTAATCAACCGATTTATCTAAATATCGGAATGTATACATATAAATAAGCAACCTAAATTACAGTGCATTTGTTTTACCAATTAGAGAGCCATCTATGTCTCATTCTCACTACTTGTCAAACTATCCTCGTATACTGTAATCTCTCATGTCATCGTGCTTTGATCTGTTGAATAATAAAGATATCGTTTTTATTGTTGTTTCAGATTATGTCTTTAAATAAATTCTCTTTCCCATTTTAAATGTACGTTTTCATTTTCTCTATGAATCTATTTTTGGACTTGATGGAAGACAATAACTAGTTAGTTCCTTTATTACATGTACCCAATGATCCTCCTAACATACATAAATGTGTGAGAAGAGAAGTACGTCTAGTCATAACGCTTTTATAATTAGATTTAGGTCAGTCTACGTTTCATTATTTTTTTTTAATTCCTTATTTGAATATGGTGAATTATATATTGATATTTTTTATGTGTAACGTACATTGAACAAGTATTAAATTTCTCTTAACTATCTCTTTTGATTAAAGTTTAATTCCGTCTTTAATTAAACGCAACTGTAGAATTCTAGGTCATTTACGAACATGACTGCTAACATACTTATCTGTCTGTGATGTCTATAACGAAAAAAAGGGTATAGGAATCATAATTTAGGACGTCTAGTATCTATTCATCTATTGAATTGTCTAATCTAATAAATTACAAACATAATACATTCGTATGGAATTTAAAAAAAAAATTAAATTAATCATTAAAAAAGTTTTCTTAATAAGATAGAAAGTGTAATAACAATAATGTTTGTGTTTTAATTATGGCCTGCCACCTAATTGATGATAGAAATTAACTTAATGTTCGAGATGATACGTATACACTGAATTTATTTTGTTAGGAAACGTGATTTACGACGTGTCTTATTTCCTTCTTTACCAGATAACAATATAATAAAGCGTGTATTTTATTAGTAGACATGGCTAATATTATTTGTCAGATTAATTCATAAGAATTGGCACTTAGAATGTTTTCTATTGAAGGGAAAGTTCAATTTATCAATTAATATAATTCAAATTTGCCCTAGGAACAAGTTTCTAATTTGCTTTCCACTAAATGCCGTAATTGCCCTAAACCTAGACCAGCAATTTACTTACTTAATCCTATAGACTCTTATACCTTTCGGTGTCGAGTAAGACCAGCAATATTTCTTAAAATTGTTAATAAATTTAAAAACTCTATCATAAAAGCAAAAGAGACAGTCGGAGTTTCGGTGGCTAAAAAAAAAATAAAATGATATGATGACTTAATTGTTGAGTAGTCGTTTTGAGTTTAGTTTTCATTATTACTTCAACACGAGTGATAATTTCTGGTATGTGTCTCAACAGTCTCGTATCCAGATTTTCTTAAAAGACTACCAGTTTCAGAAAAACAACTTTATATTTATCATAATCTTTTAAACTATACGAAATATACACCGCTGAACTTAGAACCACTTCAACGATAAGTTGGTTTAAAAAAATTTTGTGCTACAGTGTAAAAGCCATTTTAAAACTCCGAAAAGAAATTAAACTGAGCAAGACAAATCTTATAGAACTATAACTAACACAATCCAAAAGTTATTTTATTGAAAAAAAACAACCCCATTTAATTACTTTCTTTTAACGAAATGTCAAAGTCAACTAGATGAATTTTCAATTTCATGATAAAAGTTGTTTTTCATATATTAACTATTAGTTTTAGTACTATGACGGATCAATAAAAATACAAATTTTTTCACAAGAAACTATTTCCATCATTTACTCCATCGATATTTAGATCTTTTCATCACTTCAAGAAAGAAAATTTTATCAAACGTTTAAAATAGGCGTCATTTCAGTGATTATCTCTTCATTCGAACCAAATCCCTGGCCACCCACCGAATCTTGACAAAAAACACAAATTTTTTGATTAAAACTATTTTCACCATTCACTCCCCTGATATTCAGTTCTTTTCATCAGTTCAGGACAGCAAGTTTTATCAAACGTTTAAAATATTCGTCAGTTTCAGTGATTATCTTTTCATTCGAACCAAATCCCTTGCCGCCCACCGAGTCTTGACAAAAAAACACAAATTTTTTGACAAAAAGCTATTTCCCGCATTCACTCCACCAGTATTCAGGTCTTCCAGTTAGTTCAAGAAAGCGAATGTTTGAAATATGGATCAGTTAACTTTTTCATTCGATCTAAATCCCTTGCCAACGAGACAAGTTTTCAGGTTTAGAAAAAGGAACAAGCCTAAGCAGGCCAAATTTGGTAAATAGGCTGGATGAAGATGCCGTTTGAAATGTAGTTCATGAATTTTTACCATTAAAACAGTCGAAGTTTCACCTTTTTAAAAATAATCGGTAATAAAAATCCTACTGCAGTCTCAAAAGAGTATAGCCATAACATTTTCGGCCGAGGATTTTGTATTATTTGCAACACTTGTGCCAGCTTCAATCCGTTGTTTGGATTGTTGTTTCATTTTGGGTATATAATGGTGTATTCAGATTTCATCAACTGCCAAAGTACTTTGGGATCATGTCTTAAATTTCCTAAATTAAGGACTAAATTAGTCCTTGTTTGTGTTTGTGGTCCAGAGTCAACAAATGTAACACTTGCACATAATTTTTTCATACTCAATTTATTATACAAAATCAACCACTGATCCATGTAAAATGAGTAAAGCCTTCGTTACTTCTTGCAATTTTACTCGACGGTAATCTGATAACAAATCATGTTTTTTTTTTAATTTATTACCAAAGTACACATGTCTTTTGGGTGTCTTTATTCATCAAATATACTAGTTCGGTCACCAAACTCCAGCTCTTTCTCATATCTCTTTGTTTTTCTATACACTTAAATTAAATACTTAATCACTGATTGATACTCCACTTTATCCATGTTTCAAATTAAGCTAAAAACAATTCACATTTTGCTATTCAAATAACGAGCGTCTTTACGATCGTATTTTAATAGATATATTTTGAAGAATTACCAAGTTGTAAAACAAATAAGATTTCTTATTAGTGCTGCTCTCTTTCGTCACTCTTTTTTGTCAGGTTAACTAATTTCTGACTCGCCCTTGTAATTACGAACCCACAATATATTTAACTGATTGTAGTTGTACATATCAACAACTGTTTGCCATGAAAAGGAAATAAGATGAAAGACATTACTAGAAAATTTAAACTTTTACTGTGTACCACACATAAGTTTCAACATATTTAAATACCTACGCTTAAAAAAGTATGTTATATACATATAAGTATAGAAACAAGATCGTTTGAAGAGAATGGACGGCTACTTGCGTTTTTATGTCAGATACCAAGAACGTTAGAAACTCCTTTCTAAACAATCTTTAAAATACTTACTACAAAAAAAGTTTATGTAACGAAAGAGTTTATTGGGTATTAAATGTATGTACATAGATGGAATTTATCATTTGTTTATTTATTTACTATATATTATATAACATACATGAGCAGAGGGTGAAGATTCTGTAATGCTCGAGATATAAAACAAAGAATAACGAGTACATAATACATACGGAGTAACAATAACCACAATTAGACTATTATAACAAATTCAAAGAAATGCATAAACAATAATAGTCAATAGTACATTAACAGCACCAATTCTTGAATACCAGCTCTCAAAATACTTCACAAGAATCAAAATGATTTTGAAAGACGGTAAATTTTTCCGCGCACACCACATCAATTTATATATACACTCCGCGCAACATGAATAGGACCACCCGACTTGTTGCAAGCTTTAAAAACAATATATAAAAATACAATGCAAGTTTGTATATATATAAATACGCATTATTGCGCAATAGTGCCTAACGTTATGCATTGGGTGACGTAAGTACCACATACATATAAAATGCACCGCGCCGGTTGGGTACGACCAGTATTTAATAGTAAGCTACCGGATGAGTGTCGAGTTAGTATTGTGCAACGATGGGACGACAGAAGTGCTTAAGTATGGAAGAAATTGGAAAAATTAAAGCGTTCCATCAAGAAGGGTATTCCTCAAGGGCTACTGCAAAGAAAATAAGTCGATCACACCAGGTTGTGAACAATTTTATTAGGGATTCCGAGAATTATGGAAAACGTTTTAAAGGGCGAACAACATCCGTTACAACTAAGAGAGAACTCGAGCCATATTACGCGAAGCATCGAATTCGGCATTAACGGCAAGACAAATCGCGAATAACGTTGGAACGAATGATTAAGAACTGTACAGAAGTTACTGAAGACCTGTCCGCATTTAAAACGTTTGAAAATTAAACGACGACCTCCTTTAAGGGAATTTCAGCGCATTGCACGTCTTCAGTTTGCTCAAGCAAAAATGGGGTGGACAAGAGAATGGCAAACTGTTATATATATATATTTAGTATATATATAAAGATGAAGTGATTCAGTCACGAAGGCGAGCCGATGTTGGTTCAGTCATGGTATGGGGAGCTGTTTCCTATAACGGACCTGTTGATTTAGTAATAGTGAAGGGCAGACAGAATTCGGAAAAGTACGTCCAGCTGCTGCAACAGGTGAAAGACAAATTTTCCAACGTTATGGCAGGTGGGCCATTTATTTTCCAACAGGATAATGCCAGTATTCACACCGCGCGCATTGTTTGACGCTGGTTTCAAGAACAAGGCATGGAGGTTCTCGATTGGCCATCGCTCTCCCCCGACCTGAACATCATAGAAAATGTTTGAGGATGATTGTCGCGTAAATTGTACTCCAATGCTACCCAATTCAGTTGCGCTGACGAACTAGAGCACTTTGGGCTGTTATTCCATCCCGACTATTTGAGGTTATAAGAAATAATGGCAAAAGTACTCATTATTGAACAATAAAGTATTTTGTTATTGCAAACGAATCTTTTATTTTGTAGATTGGTCGTATTCAAGTGGCGTTTAATTACTCTACTTATTGTCATTAGTAACGTACATTTGCACTGACTTTTACAAAAATTATATTTGGTACCTACATACATCTTTTTATCAACCCTCTTATTTTCGAAAATAACAATTCCAGCGCGCTACCATGTTTATACCAACTACAAATGTCATATATGCAGTTGGTCCTATTCATGTTGCGCGGAGTGTATATATATGTATATATATCTGCTACTGGGCTTTCGGGTTGGAACTGCGTCACTGGTATAACTACCGATGTTTCGTACCCAATCGTATTGGACCTTCAGGGCTCAATTTCTGTTACTGTCTGTCGCACTGAAACTGAAACGTCGGCAGTAATATTATATCAGTGACGCTGTTCCAGCCCGGAAGCCCATATATATATATATATATATATATATATATATATATATATATATATATAAGTTGTTTTAAACGTCAGATATTCGATTTATCAGAAAATATTTTTGTCCAAAATTATTTTGTCTCAAATTTCTATATTTCGCATATAAAGAACTTCAAGACGAAATCTCTCTTACACATACATAGAAACGTAAAATTAAGGAAATGATATACATTAAAAAAGATAAAAATACAGTAAATAATGGAAGAGACATTGTCAATCCCTATGATATTTATAATATAACTTAATATCTTAAAGAAAAATTTCAAAAACAATTGTCTGCATCTCCCTGTATATACAAGCATCCAACAACAGTAATTTACAAATTACACATGCAGATATACCTGACATGAAATAAAAGAAAAGAAAATAACATATTGCTTTTAGAAAGCATTAACTGAAAACGATTAGAAAGAATAAATCTTTTGGCAAGTACACATGTAAAAAATTGTTAATTTAAAAAATTCTTGTGTGCTTGTAAAATGTTACAATATTTAACAAAAAAATATATTTTTATCAAATGTAAGTAATCACAAAACGAAACTTCTAATGAAAAAGAGTAAATATTATAATTAGAACAAGACGACCAACATATTAAAAAATAATAATAAATATATAACATTAAAAAAAGGTTATACTGAATTTTTTAGATTGATGCATATACTGGGTTGGCAACTAAGTACTTTCGGTTTTGTAGTATAAAATAAAACACTTTTTTGTTAAACAAAGAATAGTTTTTAATCAATTATATATTTTCCATTTTGCTCAATGACCTTTTGCCATCTTTCTTTCAGCTGCATGATTCCGCGCTCATAAAATTTCTGGTCCTTATCAGCAAAAAACTGAACCAGGTGCGAGTGAAGGTCATCGTCATTTGTGAAAGTTTTACCATTCAAAGAATTCTGCAAACTTCGAAATAAATGGTAATCAGATGGTGCTAGATCAAGGCTGTATGGGGGATGTGGCATCACTTCCCAGCCAAGCTCCCATAGTTTCCCACGAGTTGCCAAAAATGCGTGAGACCTTGCATTATCTTGGTGGAAAACTACACCTTTCCGATTAGACAATTCTGGTCGTTTTTCTTTGATTGCTTCATCCAGTTTTATTAATTGTTGGCAGTAAACATCAGAATTGATCGTTTGGTTCATTGGAAGCAGCTCAAAAAACACAACACCTTTGTAATCCCACCAAACTGACAGCATTATCTTTTTTGGATGCAATTCAGCTTTCGATGTGGTTTGAGCTGGTTTATCGTGTTTGCTCCATGATCATTTTCGAACTATGTTACTGTACAGGACCCATTCTTCATCACCAGTGATGCTTCTTTTTAAGAAAGGGTCGGTTTCATTTCGTCTAAGATGCATATCGCAAAAGTTAATTCTTTGTGTTAAATGAATTTCTTTCAATTCGTGAGGTACCCAAATATCAAGCTTCTTAACTAGCCCAAGACATTTTAATTGTTTTTCAATTGTTGTGCGCGATACATGCAGCCTCTCCGTAACCTCTTGAACAGTTATATGACGATCCTCTTCAATTATGACTTTGATTTGGTCATCATCAACTTCAGTAGGCCGACCAGAACGTTGCTCATCTTTGAGGAAAAATCTCCAGAACGGAATTTTTTATACCAATTCTGACACGTGCGCTCTGTTAAGCAATTAGCACCATAAACTTCACATATCTTTTTGTAAGCCGCAGCAACTTTTTTTCCTTTACGGAAATAAAATAGTAAAATATGTCGAAAATGTTCGTTTCTGCACTCCATTTAAAATTAACCCACAACTAATAGCTTTAATAAAAATCACGCACTACTTGCTTCTGAAGTTACGTCAATGTGACTAGTATCACGCGACAAACGGTAAAGTACAGCACTAACATACGTTATATAAACAATAAAGCAACGCTCTCTATCAGTAAAAACCGAAAGTACTTAGTTGCCAACCCAATACATATGTATGTATGTCAGATTGACTAAGAAAATTAGAAGCTATCTAACCTCTCCATGCTTGAGCCTACTTTTGTCAATGTCTAACGAAGGCTTAAATATTATTTCTATAAAACCTAACCCTTTGGAATTTTTGATAGTTTTGACGGCACCTTATACTTTACCAAAAAATTATTTTTTTACATAAAAAGGTGTTCAAACGTTTAAACAAAATGATAATCCTGTTTTAGTATAATCTCGCGAGTGCTGTAGAAGTTTAGGTATGATAATATAAAAAGCTTTGGTGTAACATTTGATTCTTGCTTACGCTACGCTCTAGATACTAGTGTTGTTGTTTGCACTTCAACATCGAAAACTTTAGATTTTGTGTTGTTCTTTACTTTTGTAACCAGCAATTCGAAAATAGTAAGGAAAAACTATGAATGATACAGTATGTACCCCACTAAATATTTTCTACTAATAAAGTGTAGATTTTTGAACATTTTTTTATAGCTTCGCGTTTGAGATGTTCTCTTATGTTCGTCATATAATATCCATTTACATCATGTATCACGCCATAACGCTGGACCACACTGAAACGCACAAATGCTGCATGTTAACCAAGAAATATGATAACGTAAGTTTTTTGGTGATTTCTAGTGTTTGTGCAGTCTCTATATAGTGTTTCGCGGTTTACTCTGTGTAGCTTTATTGTGAGCCAATGTACAAGACTGTGTTTCATTTTAGTTCTGATGATAGCTATTTAGTTGCCGAAATATGT
Source organism: Dermolepida albohirtum (assembly GCA_031893035.1). NCBI lineage: Eukaryota > Metazoa > Arthropoda > Insecta > Coleoptera > Scarabaeidae > Dermolepida > Dermolepida albohirtum. The sequence continues at coordinate 84,465 of JAVIWB010000215.1, read as the reverse complement.
ATATATCCAGAATATAAATTATAAATATGGAGGAGGTATGGGTGTTTTCTTTCCATTTTTTGTTAAAAATATAGTTGTTTTAGTTTAATAAATAACGTTTTAACACTGCTACTCCTAATATTGAAAATATCTGGTATGTTCTATGTAATATAAAATAACACAATAGAATGAGCACACAAATGGATGTAAAAATGTAAGATAACAACAACCTTACACCTTCGTGTACTACAAGGTTAAGACTATATAAATATGTAACTGTGAATAATTATAATATAGTCGACTTTGAAGTACAATTCGAATAATATACAGGAAACCGATACATCATAAGAAGGTAATGTTTTATCATCTTTTCAGTCTTTTGATTTGGAGGATTTAATGATATGTTTGCGAGCGTCTGAATAAGTGTCAGGCCAAAGGATTGTTACCAATCACAGTATATACACTGCTTTATTAATATCCTATATTATTTCTGATAAAAGCAGTCAATCAAAATAACAACTACAAATAACCTCTAAACTAGTTCCGACCTATTTAAACAAAAAAATGAAACAGAAGTGCCTTAACATATTTACGCATGTGTTCACCTCTGTGAGTACTAGTGAATATTTAACTATCGTCCATAGGTCAATTGAAAAGTGGAAGATCACAACAGTGTCTGAAGTGACCCAAAACATGATTTCTAGATTTTGGAATCGCTTTTTAAAGACTGGAGGTCTCCAACGAAGACAAGGGGAACACCGACCGATACCAACACCAAGAGACTACCGATATATGTTACAATTGGCAATCTTAATGCAACCCAGATTCGAAGCGAGTTTTCTATTGCTACTAGAAGGCTATTTTCAGCGCAAACAATAAAGAATCGTTTGCATATCTGTGACTTATGCCAGAAACCATTGATTTGTATCACTCTTATTATAGAGCACAAAAGGACTCACGGAATGTGGTCAAAATGAATGGAACAAGTGTATTAATGAGTCAGATAATAAGCGTATTTTGATTGGACTTGAACCCGATACATGCAGCAATTTGTCCTCGAAAGGCCTTTATATGAGGGTGGCCGTGTAATGGCATGGGCCGGGATGAGTACTGGAGTACTGGAAAATGGAACTTTTACTGTCCAGAAATATTTGAATGAGCAGCAACAATTGAAGAAAAATTCATATTTATGAACGATAATGCTCGTCTCCGTCGAGAACACATCATTAACAAAGGAATTGATATTGAGAACGAACTAGCCAGCCAATATCCCTCGTGGTAATCTAATAGAACATGCTGGAGATGTTCTGAAAAGAAGTGTTGCTCACGAAATATGCTTTCAAGAACTCTTTAGGTATTACAAATTGTTGTCAGGGAGGAATAAGATATGATTCGCCAAAAAATGTTTGACATAAAAGTGACCCAGAAGAATTTTATATTTGAATAAGGTTCTTAATCCTTAGAACGTAGAAGGAAATCTCCAATAATTTTTAGAAAAAATAAGGTCCAAGTACTGCTTAACCCAACAGTTCATACCAAACGATCACGAAATGTGAATGAATAGGTTTCTCCACAAAATGTCGGAGATTCTCACGTCTCCAAATGTGAGAACTTTCTTTATTAAGATAACCACTTAAGTGGAAATAAGCTCCGCCACTAAATACGGTCATCAATTGCATCGTGTTCCGAGATCTAAATGGCATACACACGGTGGTTTATGTGATCCATGTGCTTCGATTGTGTCAATTGAATTTGTACGCATGTAGACGAAGGTCTTTTGTCACAGTTCTCTGCATGAATGATTTTATATTCCCAATTGTTTTAATGGATGATGAATTGAAGTCTTTGCACTTTCTACCACATTTTTATTCACCCTAGCGACATTTTCGATTGAGCCAATATTATGTTCTTGTAGTAGTCTTTTAACATTATTTTGACCAAAAACAGCACATAGTCTATGTAACAAAATGCGAATTTTCGTAATAATTTTTGACAATTTTTATGGGTTTTTCGAAAATTAAATGCTGCATCATGAAATTTAGAGGTTCCTGTATGAAGTCTGTCAAATATAAACTTTGCAAGTTACAGCGTTTCGAAATGAAAATTCCAGAACGCTTTTTACTAATCCGGATCATGAAAATGTGTTCAGATGCACATACACATTATTAATCTCTATTTTCTTATATATTACAATAAAATTTGTGCAAAATTGAATATCTGTACTTTACCTACACTCTCTCAACAAAATCACATAAAACTTGTTAAAATAAAGATACAATACAATGAGTTCAGATACTTGCATATAATTATGGGTTTTTATGATGTGAAAGTGAAAAATTCTAAAAATTTTTCACTTTATAGTTGCAAACATTTTTGAAAACTAGATAGCGGATAGTTTTATTAAAATTTTTAACGTATATACGATATAAAATGCGATCAAAATTTGATCTTTCAGGTTCACATCGTAGAAGTGCATAATTTTATGCAATTAAAGCCCACCATGGATTTCATTCAATATCGGTTTCCATAATGCAATGTATGTCATGTTAGTAGACTCGCGTATCACCGTTGTCTATGGTCGAATTGTTAGACATGTGCCCGGTAAGATCATGAGTCCGAATCTCACCAGAGTGCAGGAAATTTTTTTAAAAATTTCTGCAACGTATATACAAGTACAAGTATATACAAGTACTGTAACCAAAAAAATGATGCTAAATCAATTTTTTTAAATTTATTATCATTTTTATAAAATATTTATTAATAACACAGGCCAGCCAATAAATATTTTTTAAAAACTTTTTCAAAGTTCAACCTGTTTCTTATGTATTTTGGTGTGCTGAATCCAAATTTTTAATCAGTTTTTTTCCTACCACGTACCAATTTTTCGCAATCTTTATCTTTTGCTGCGTATGATAGTATTAAAATATATAGTTAAGATTTAAAGGTACGTAATTTATTATCAGAGTATAATTGAAAAATTTAACATTTTATTATTACGATGGTAGTGTAAGTTTGAATATAAACAGTTTTTGGCTTATTAATCGAAAGTTTTGTATTTCCTCAACCTCTCCACGCTAAAAGTTCGAGTGTAGCTTTTCCTTTTATGTGATGCTTCTGCAGTTGCTCGTAGAAGGGTCCAATAGTAATCTCCCTTCATGTTGACATTCCAACGATCCTGACACCGTTTCTCCATCTCCTTTATATCTTGATGGAAACGCTCCCCTTGTTCCTCACTTACAGCTCCAAGATTGTCAGGGAAAAATTTTAAATGTAAGTGTAAAAAATACACCTGCAGATTAGAAAGTATATGCCTTCGTGATTTTCTTTGTATTAGTCACGCAGATACTCAAAAGTGCACTTTGAATATTTACTACTAATTGGGTGTAGAGACCAAGGTATTATTATACGCTTACAATGTATAAATAACATAAAGTAAGGATGCGAGGAAACTTTACGTCCTGTGGTATTTTAATGCTCATTTTCGGATTCACCACGTCAAAAAAACATAAAGGGGAGCCAAATTTATAAAAAAAAAGTTTTTTCATGGTTAGTCTGTGTTATTTTTAGCAGTATACATACACATATAACTATTATTAAATACCTTGTATTATCGCATACACTTTTCAGTGAAAATAACCATTGTGTACTTAGAAATTAACATATTAGTATACTATAGAAACATTAGTTAACACTTACTCGACTTGTTTAAAAAATGGTTGGAAACAATGGGCTGCAGTAACGATAATTTTTTTGCCGACATATGTCCCTCCGCAAAAAACATCGTAATACCTTTTTAGAGCAACATACCATGGATATTTGTAATAACCCACATCATAACCACCAACTATTTTTCCAGTAGAAGATGATCCTATTGGTAGTCCACATTCCTCTTCTTTATCTACGTAAACGTAATACTTATTAGAATGAATACAGATGCATTACAGGATTGTTCGACAAAATGTACTAGTATGTCTACTAGTTTTCGGCAGAATATTGATAATTAAGAAGTAAAGAGATATAATAATTATTATAAAACGCAGCAATCTATCTGAGAGAATAATTAGAAGAATAGTTTACCTTTAGATAAAGCTGCTACATATTATTTCTTTTTAAAGAAGAATCTCATATTAAGAATATAAGAAGCAAAATCTTACCAATAGAATGAACACTTAATAACCATATTAATGATATAAACAATGCATAAACCTTCTTCATAGCGTGTACACTAAATAAATAATCTATTGCTTAACTGCAGTTGTTTCAAATAATGTCAATACGTTCCTAGAAAAATATTTCCGTTATGAAAATACTTCATTGAACTACAAGACCTTGGAGTTTTTCACGACAGTCATATCAGTAAAACATATTTCGTGTCCTAATAAAAATAAATCTAGTAGGCTACTGCATGTCATAACTTGTAATCTACTCAATAATACTTTAAATTTAGTTTTTCAAATTCGAAATATGTCACCCAGTCGGCACCTATTAATATTGCATAAAAGAAAAAATCAATACTTTGAAAATAGATTTTAAAACTGAAAATATAAGAGTCGAAAAAATGTTCTTTTTTTAGAAGTTTTTTGCTAGATATTTTATCGTTACATAAATATATATTTTTTTTATTAACTAAAGGTTTGATGATGTATCCATGGCCCATTTTTTATATAAAAAAATAACTTCGATTTCTTATATACACGTAAGTTTTTAATCTTGTGTATTTTAACTAGTGTTCCTTAAGTTTGTTTTACTTCGTTTTGTAACAGATCTGAAGATAACAGAAATAGAGCCGAAACGTAACACAATATAAACAATCTTTTCTGTATTTCTCACTTAATAATCCGACAACATCGCTGTTAAAAGATTTATAAAATTATAGACACACACTGATACAGTTTTAGCCCTACAATGAGTGTAATGTGAAGGGATTTTTATATCTAGTTAGACCAAGTAAGTTTCCAGTAAACAGTTGAACATGTGGTTGCTTTGGTTTCAATTACATGTTTTATAAATAAGTTTCCAAAGTTTAACATCCATAAGTTGAACGGTAATAAAGCAACAAATTTTTGAAAGCAGCATGTCTGAGAAAAGGTAGATATTCAAAAATTGAATTTCGAACAGCTATTGAGTATTTATTTTGTGAAGGGTTATCGGACAAAGAAACTTTTGCTGATATGACAGAAATCTTAAGTTGTGGAGCTTAAAGAAAAAAAATTAGATATTGAAGATAAGTACCGCCAAATTTTATGACTTCGGAAAGCATTGATTCTGTTCATTATATGCTTTTAAAAGATCAACAATTTAATTCAAGCATATTGCAGAAACATTGCACCTTTCCTATAAACGTCCGTTTCATAAAAAAACTTGCTAAAGGTAAGCTTTTTTTTGTAACATAATGCTCCTGCTCACAAGCCATCGATTACACTAAAAAAAATTTATTTAAATTGGCTTTAAATCGGTTGACCACTCACTGTTGTCTTTAGGTTTAACACTGTCAGACTATTATTTGTCCCCAAAAACTCAAAAAACATTTGAAGAGTAAAAGATTTTCGACAAATGGGGTAGTCATGCCCCGTTGAGGATTTAAGGACAGGAACAAAGAATTTTTTTAAAGGGATTAAAATTACTTCATAAACGTTCTATTAAATATGTAGGTCTAAAAAGAGATAAAATAAATACAATTTTATTCTGTAATATTATGACGTTCTTTATTTTAATTCACATAAAAATCCTATTTAAGCTTGGATATCAGACCAAACACACAAAAAATATCGCAATAATACAATTATTTGCACATTTAAAATACGAGAGAAGTATTTACATACAACGTAACAAAATATTCTCAAATACACTCAATTACTAACAAATCATTGAGCCATCGTGACATGGATTCCAATAAATGGTCAATATCTGCTTATAGCATCGTATCTGTATCTTATGTCGAAAAACTTTCAGAATGTGTCAAACATACCAAATTGATTAGTCTTCTATTGATAATGTCCCATAAGTGTTCTATAGGAAAAAACCTCAGATTTGAGAAGAGATAATAAAATATTAACATGAGTGTCTCCAAACAAGTCTAGAGCAAGTCGAACACGTATATTGTCTTGTAAAGTTAGATCCTCCAGAGCTTCGACAATTTGTATTAAGTAATGCTGTGTGGTTAAAATATCTTTAAACACCAAAACGGAGGTACTGCCATGGATAATAGCACCTACAATACAATAGTACTAACAGTTACAAACAAATATTTTCACAAAAAGTTAAGTTGTAGATTTAGCCTTTAAATCCTCAAACTTTAAATATACGTCATTGAAAATATGCCACTAGATTCCATTGGAACCTTTCCATCCATCAGTTTAGACATTGCCCTTGGTGTTAGGAAGTATGGAGTAACACAAAATTCAGCCAGTGAAACATTTACATTTACAAGATCTTATTTCTCCGTTAGGATATTTTTTTAATAGTCCTAACTGTTTTAAAATCAACATCTCATAACACTAGATCGATTTTGATTTATATTATCAGAAGTTGAATGAATAACAAACTGGTTTCTCTTAAATCGTCAACGTGGCATCTCTTAGCTCGCCCCAGTGACGATAGTTTTCACAAACTTAGACTCTAGGCATAACAGAATTTAAAAAAATTAATAATTAATACAAAGACACATGATAATAATATAGTAGACAGAATCATAAAAGGTGTAGTACATGTTTGATAACGTCCTCAATGCACTAAGTGTTAATTTTTCGAATATAAAAGATCCAGTAAAAGTGGTAAAAGTATGTAAAATTCAACTTATTTAAATTAAAAATGATAAAGTATACGTACTTAAAAATTCCTAGGTATGTATCGAGTTTTTCAATAAGGACATAACAATTTCGTATTTAAATAAAACAAAATAATTGAGATATTGAGCGCAGTACACATGTTATATTTAACTATGTAACTCGATCTCTTTCATATGACCACCGCGAGTACGTTTGCAACGATCGATCCTCTGGAGATAATTTTCCACCACTCTTTCACATATCCGGCCGTAAAGTTGGCAATTTCGCAATATTTTCCCTGAGCTCCTCTAACGTTGTTGTCTTGTTAGCATAAACCAATGACTTAACGTAACCCCATAAAAAGAAATCCAACGACGTTAAATCACATGAGCAAGGTGGCCGCTCGACTGGACCATTTCTCGAGATTACACAGTTACTGAACTTCCCCTTTAATTTATCAATTGTTTGACCAGCGGTGAGGCATGTTGGCTTGTTGAAACCACATATCGCTGATAGCTAGTCCATCCAATTCTGGCCAAAAATAGTCATCTAACTTGGCACGATAGCGACCTCCATTGATCGTAACATCGCGATCATTTCCATCGACGAAAAAATATGGTCCCAGCACACCTCCGGCATGAAATCGACACCACACGGCCATTTTTGTGGTTATAATGAAGTTTCTTGAAGCACATGTGGGTTTTTTGTTGTTCGATAACGCATATTTTTCTTATTAACAAAGACGTTATGCCAAAAATGAGATCGGAGAAGTTTCAGCGCTTCGAATGATCAAGAGGCTTCAGTTCTTGGGTTACGTGTAAGTTAAGATCTTTACGCAAAATCCGCTACGATGTGATTTGAGATATTCCCAATTCCTGACATGAACGGCGTCGAATCGACTGATTTGGCCCATTTTGAATCGAGGCACTTACGGCTGCGATATTTTCGTGTGAATGCGTTGTCTCACTGGCACAGGAACATCCAGTAGTGAATTTACCAACTATAACACGCACAACTTGTCTGGTGGGACGATTATTACGACCAAAAAATGGAGTAAACGCTATTAAAGTTAAGACAACCGACTCAGAATTGCAGTTGCAATTTTTAATAATTTCCAAACGTTGCTCGTTCATGAACTTCGCGATGATAAAATGTTAACTTTGACTGACGCTTTGACGTTGACACATCATGAAAAACATACAAGGGTGCATTCGTATTAAAGGACAAAACTGTTATATCCCTATTAGAAAACCTGCCACATACATATTTGGAATTGAAAAGGACGATGACTATAACTTAAACAGAGCAAATTACATGAAGAAACTCTTGAAACATACTGGATACTGCAAGCATTTAACCGATCTTATCCATTTTGTGCACTCCATACTAAAAATGCTGCTTAAAAAATATTTATTTGTTACTTAAATTCTTGGAACTTCTTCGTAACACGTGCCACTCACCGATCGTCTGCGGTACCAACTCTACAAATGAGAGCTCATGAATACAAGGTGATCAAAGAATTTTCACAGGATGAATCATTAAGAAACAGCAGCCGGCTTATTCGGCAATTACTTTATTATATTTAATTGCCGATATATGTATAATCTAAATAAATAGAAAATACTAATATCTTTGAATACAAATTCTCGACATTATCAAAAAGTCTCGCACTCGAAACTGTATTTGTACTCGCACTACGTTCCCAATGCTCTACTCTACCCACTTCCAGTGTTAACCGCCAGATAATGCTACTTGTACTTCAGGAGGCTTTTTGGTCATACTTTGCATACTTCCCCTTTTTTTTTTGAGTATTATATTATAATAAAAAAAAGAAATAATTTTAATAAACTTTATTCATTTCTAACATAAGCAAATAATAATATAGTACCATATTTTGCATTAACGTGGCCAGATATTAACTATACAATTACAATCACTTTTTTCCGTCAGTCAATCACCTAACCTAGAACTAAGTATTATACAATTAGGTTATAAAACATTAACAAATGTCTAAACGTTATTATACATATTTTGTACCACTCGACACACTGAAAATGGAAGATATTGAAAATGAAGAAGGAAATTAAACATAATAAATAATAAGGCTTCTTCAACGACGTTTCAGTCTGAAGATTGTTAACAAGATATCTCAAAAAGAATAGAGTAGTCAAAATATTTAAATTAAAAGAAAACAAAATTAATATAAACATTTCTACATACATATAACAAAATATAACATTTCCTATTTATTTTTATCTATTTCGTCTACTAGTTTTCCATTGGGTACATTTCCATTTGTTACAGTTCCATTACTTACAGTTCCATTTGAAAATACTTTGTCAGGGATGTGACCGTTAGCTATGCTGGAATTTTTAATTAATTTATCTAGTTTTGCTTCTCCATTAGATATATAATTATTATTATTTAAAATCGCTAATTTCTCATGTTTCTCGTTGACGACGTCTTCTTCGGTTAGTGTACGAACTTCTCCATCTTCTGTAAACACTGTATAAGAACCATCACCAGTTCTTAGAGCCCTACGATGAACCATTTCAGGGGGTGTTGTTTTTAAGTCATAGGCAAGCCCTATCCATGCTAAAATGTCTATCACGAAGGTGGTAAAGCTAAATGATGTACCATACTCTGCTGCCCTGTAATCCCATGGGAAAGCGTGATGGTAGTTGTGCCATCCCTCTCCTACGCTCACAAAGGAGACGAAGAAGCTTTCGACTGCCAACATAGATCTAAAAACAAATAATAAATTTCGTAAATAACACATTACAGCATTTGTCCCCAATATGACCACAGTTACTTAAAAAAAAAGTAAATTCGCTAAGAAATTCTGACAAAAACTCATTTCATTTATTCAAAATATTTTTCATCTGATGGCAGTGGTTTAGAGATTATTCGTAGTTGACCGTTGAATGTCTTTAATTCATAGAAAACAATTTCCTTTCATCGCCAAATGATATTTTAGAAGTAAAAATAATGGCACATCTGGTGAATATGTACGCCATTGATTTCTTTTAAAACAATGTCGTTCTGGTTATATTCGAGTGGATGTAACACATGGATCAATAAGTCCCGAGACTAACCCATAGATGGCGCTCGTAGTAAACCAGTAACCACGTCTTTCTAGAGTACTAACCTTTGCTTGAAACGTGTCAAAATTTTAAGTCGATCGGACCAGAAACAGCTGAGTTATCGAGTATGGAGTAAAGTCGTTTTGTAGTTTGTTTAAACAATGGAAAAAACCGAGTTTCGTGTTCTGATAAAACATTGTTTTTTAATGGGTAAAAACACCACGCAAGCAAAACAATGGATTGAAAAATGTTACCCGGACTCTTGTCCATCAAAAGCAACGATTTGTCGGTGGTTTGCCGAGTTTAAACGTGGTCGTACCGACACAAATGACGCGGAACGCTCGGGTAGACCTGTGGAAGCCGTTACACCGGAAAATGTGAGTGAAGTGACAAAAATTATAATGAAAGATCGTAAAGTGAAGCTCCGTGAGATTGCTGAGATGACACAGATATCATATGGAAGTGTATTTACTATCCTTCATGAAAAATTGAGCATGAAAAAGGTTTTTTCCAAGTGGGTGCCGCGATTGCTTTCGATGGAACAAAAACAGCAACGAGTCGATGATTCAGAAAGCTGTTTATCGCTATTTACTCGCAACAAAAAAGATTTCTTGCGTCGTTACGTGAGCATGGACGAAACATGGATACATCACTACACTCCAGAGTCGAAGCGGCAGTCATCTGAGTGGCGCACAGCTGGCGAAAGCCGTCCGAAACGTCCGAAAACGCAGCAGTCAGCTGGCAAAATCCTGGCGTCAGTTTTTTGGGATACACATGGCGTGATTTTCATTGACTACCTCGAAAAAGGTAAATCGATCAACAGTGATTATTATATTGACTTACTGGTGCTTTTGAAGGAGGAAATCGCAAAAAAACGACCGCACATGCAGAGAAAAAAAAATCCTTTTTCACCAAGACAATGCACCCTGCCACAAGTCGATGAAAACAATGGCAAAATTGAACGAATTGGGTTTTGATCTGCTTCCCCACCCCCCATATTCGCCAGATTTAGCCCCCAGTGACTACTGGCTCTTTGCTGATCTTAAAAAAATGCTCCAGGGAAAAAGATTTGGCTCAAATGAGGAGGTCATCGCTGAAACTGAAGCTTATTTTGAAGCGAAAGATAAATTTTTTTATAAACATGGTATTGAAAAATTGGAAAAGCGTTGGAACCATTGTATCACCCTAAAATGTGATTATGTTGATGAATAAAAAAAAATTTTGCAAAAAAAATGTTGTTTTCATTGTTAGTCTCGGGACTTATTGATCCATGTGTTATATTATACAACAATTTCAACAAAATAAAATATTTTTTTTCAAAAAGATTCTTACTTCTTTTCTTTATTCACTCTATATTAATTACATGTACATACTGATCTCTTTTATTTTAGTTGTCGTGACGATACTACTCGTTTTCTGATACTTTTTTTTACACCAGTACGTACCTCTAACCTTTATCTTTCTAACTTTCTATAAATAGATCTTCTGAAACCGCGTTGTCGCATACACTTTTTACTATGTTGTCAAAAAACTTTTTGTCGACACTGTATACGCTGACGTATAAGAAAACGCCAAAAAAAGAAATTTAAAAACATGCCGTTTCAGAAAAAGAAAATTTCAAATTCGATAGGCTTATATAAGCAACAGGTATCGTATATAAGAAATTACTAGACTGACATTGGTCAGCAGAGGTCAACAGTAGTGATAAGTACTTAGTGCTTTCACATTGTTAACTGAATTTTATATAATTGGTAATTAATAGAAGGTTAAATATTTGTTTCTGTTAATTCGACGTTTTATTTGATTGAAGCCAGCATTGCCTTACATTTCATATGAAAAATATTACCATGGGATGTTCTTTTCAATCACGTTTTTCGCCCAGTTCTGCTTATGCAGGCCATCCCTGCAATGAATTGGCACAATCGTTTGAATATAAAAATTATTCATATATTTCTATGATCGCTAAAAAGTATTTTTCGAAGGTTGGTAAATTTTCTATGCCCTTACTATTCAGTTTTCGTCAAGGCATTCAAGTAACATCCACAGCGTTATAATAAATAAAATAGGAAAATAAATACATAAATGTAAATACTTAAGAAACGAAGAAGTTCGGACACATTTCTAATTCGAGAAATTCGAAAAAAGTAAATTCGATTATTGATTTCTCTATTTAAAAACAGTAACCGATTGTTATACTTTCTCATTTTATTCGCTTCAAATTACAAGCAAATATGTATTGTGTACTTACTTGTCGAAAGGTTTGGTACCGTAGAAATGTGCTGCACTGTTAACCAACCAAGTAATGTGTAACAATATGATGTATCTGGTGAAATAACACACCAAAAGTGAATACCAATAATTTTCATTCCATAACCAAACTGGAACTACTACCGGTAAAGCCAAAGCGAATAACAGATAAAGGGGTTTGTAAAAGCTGAAAATTATTAAACATAGATAAGTAAATGCTATCTTTTTTTAAATAAAATAAGATTTAATTCACAACATATAAACAGTAATATTAATGCATAAATTTTAAAAAAAATTAAAATTGTTTTTCCTTAAATTAAAAACTGTTACGTGCTTCGAAATTTCTGCAAAAAAGCAAATCAAAAACGATTTTTCACATGAAAAAATTGAAAAACAATTTCATACATAGAGGGACTTATCCCAGTAAATATTTCTATTTTTAAGACAACATGGGTATACTATATATCTTATTCTACTCTCTACTCTATCTTATGGCCTTAATACTAGTTACAAATCTAATTGGAAATTTTGAGGGTTTAAACCACTTTAACCGTTTTTAGGTCTAGGTTCATTTATTAGCTTCTCTGCTAGTTGATTGAGATTCATACTTAATCTTTCACTGTATTTGGCACACAGCATTTGAATTCTTCTTTCACGTTTGAATTTTCAAATTCACATTTGTCGCATAAACTACTATTTTCTTAATCTTTATCGTTACAGTATCCAAATTCACGAAACTGACATTTATTAAAAATAGTTTCGTATTGTTATTGCTGGCTTTTATTTTATTTATTATCTAACGAAGTCCCAAAACAAAATGTACAAAATAAATGATACTTATAAAAGTTTTAATATTTTTATTCTATTCCCGAACAAGAATCTGCATAAGCGAGTACAATGGTCAGAAGGTAGGAGGGGGGTAGGACGATTCTATTATTAATTTTAAGTCGACAATCCTAATACATAAATGTAGAATTGTCAGTTGTCAAGGCATACGAGATCATCACCATCAATGTTAAAAATGTGCGACAAAAATATTTCGATTTTTTTGAAATTTTCTTTCCATGTTTTATACTGTCAAATAAAATTATTCAACACTACATTGGTGTAATTAATCGTTTAATCGTTTAATGTTAAAGTACCTTAGTTCAGAATAATGTCTGTAATTTCAAAGTAATTATCTGCTTCTGGACTTCCAGGCTGGAACCGCGTCACTGGTAGAACTGCCGCACTGAAACTGAAATCAGTTTCAGTGCGACAGACAGCAGCAATAGTTGAGTCCTGAAGATGTCCCATATCAGTGGCTACGAAACGTCGGCAGTTATACCAGTGACGCGATTCCAGCTCGGAAGTCCAGAAGCAGATAGTATGGATCACGACCGCGCAAGTCTACGCACCAGATTAAAAGTAATTATTTGTCGAATTTTGACGTTTGTCAGTTTAACATTTATTATGTACCCTTTCATTACTTATCACATTTTTGTGATATCCCAAACAATTTATAATGTACACTTTCAACTATTACATTGATATGTATATGGTATTTGGGTTTTGCAATGGAAACGCGCACTTGGCAAAAGACGAATAAGCGATAAGGGATCCACGCCGCTAGCAATACATTTCGAAGAATGGTTCGTAAAACTTGCAGCACCAGACAAATGGCCCACGAAATTAACATTCCAAGTAACACAACAGTTTTTCAATGTTTATGGAAAAACCTTTCAAGACCGTTTCATGTTACGAAAGTATAATACAATAATTGAATAATTTGCAAAAGGATAAAATTTTGGGACACAGTTTTAAATAAAATTCAAGATCCAAACATTTTATCACTTGTTTGATGGAGTAACGAACGCATATTCACAAGAGATGATGTCTTCCACAGTCACAATTTTCATTTTTGAGCGAATGAAAGTTACAGAGCTTTTCGAGACTTTGGACATCAACGAAAGCTTTTTGTGAATGTTTGGCTAGGCATCCTAAATCTTCGAATTGTAGGGCCAATATTTCTTCCGATTGGACTAAATGCAAGTGAATACTTAAATGTGTTGGAGGAAGTATTGAATAATTTTCCATTAAATTTCAAAGCCATGTTTTATATACACAATGGCGCAGCAGCTCATGATGTAAGAATTACAAGAGCATGAATGAATGAATGTTTTTCAGAGAGGAGAATCGAGCAAAATGGAATAATATCATAGCCTGCTTCTTGACGCCTTTGTTTGGGGATTTTTGAAGGAAAACGTTTATGCGATGCCTCCGGCTAATGAACAAGAAACAATAAATAGGATTAACGCCATAGTACAATTAATTAGTCCAGATATGTTGTAATGCGTCCTAAATTCAATTCGACAAAGGTTACAGCTTTGCCTTCAAACGAATGGCTATTATCGCTACTTAAATAATATTCGTATTCTCTTATATCATTTCTACTGATGTATTAATGGTTTTACACCATGTTGCCAAATCTAAATTTCTTTAGAATGATTCGTACGGCTTAATTAATAAAATTTTTATATTAGGATCGTCGACTCAGAATTAATCATAGAATCGCCCTACCTGACGATTATCAGCAAATTTCTAACCGATCTGTATGTGGAAATATTTATTAAATTCAAAAAGATCTAAACATTTTACCACTTATTTTATGAAGTGATGAACCCATATTCACAAGAGATGGTATCTCCAACAGGTATGTTAGGTATCCTAAACCTTCAAATTGTAGGACCAATATTTCTTCCGAATGGACTAAATGCAAACGAATACGTAAATGGGTTTGATATAGTATTGGACAATGTTCTATTAAATGTCAGAGTCAACTTGTACTACATGCACAATGGTGCACCAATTCAGAATGCAAGAATTATAAGAGCATAGTTGAACGAACATTTTCCAGGTAGATCGATCAGGCGAAATGGACTACCTGACGATTATCCAGAAATTTCTAACCAGCCTGTATATGGAAATATTTATTAAATTCAAGAAGATCCAAACATTTTATCACTTATTTTATGAAGTGACGAACACATGTTCACAAGAGATGGTATCTCCAACCTTCAAATTGTAGGGACAAAATTTCTTCCGAATGGACTAAATGCAAATGAATACGCAAATGTGTTGGAGGCAGTATTGGATAATGTTTCATTAAATATCAGAGTCAACATGGATTACATGCACGATGGTGCACCAGCTCATAATGCAACAATTATAAGAACATAGTTGAACGAACGTTTTCCAGATAGATAGATCGGGCGAAATGGACCAATATATGAATTCCTTTAAGTACTTTGTTGTGAGATTTTTTATTTTGCTTTGCCAAAATATAATCTACATAAAATAATTCGGAATGTAAATAAAGTGAATCTTGATATAAATTATTTTTAAAAAAGTGAAACCTATTGCTTAATATAATTCGTAATTAAAAAATAAGGTGTAAAATGATTAAAACAGATATTCACTTTGTGTAATTCTCTTGAGAATAAACAAATTTACTAATATACATTTTGAGTAATTACAAAGAATTTACTTATGCAAGACGATAGGCGTGATATGTAAATAAACTATTTTAGGCATTAATTTAAATATCTATCAAACGTTGTCAGACTAACTAGACCTAAAAACTAAATCTATTTGAAGTTTAAGGAGTTTAGTGTACATAATATATACGTGCAGAAACACACGTCTGCTTGATTAATTTTTCAAATATCAGCTTTACATGGGTATGCTGTAATCAAGCATAAATTAATGAAGTTACAAATAACTCGATAGAACAAGTCGTATATGTATAGCGCATTTAATTGCAATCAACCCATATATCTATTATGCATATACTTTATGTAATTCTCTTCTATTGCTGCTATAGTCGATTAAATGTTTCAGCTGTTACATCAACAACAATTTAGTTCGTTCAACTTCGTAATAAATAGTGATATGCCGAAAATATTATCCTACAATTTCGTGTCTATGTACGAGAAAAAGAAACCAGATATCTTAACTGACCTAAATGTCATAGACACGAAACTAGTATCTCTTTCGATTTAGTTTCCATGGCATCAGTGCCCATTAGCAGTTATATAACGATTTTTTTCTGCTCGTATCTAAACCAGCACAATAAGCGATTAAATATTTTTGGTAATTACAAAACCTAGCTGAGTTTGGGAAGTTACATGCACACATATACATATATATAGAAATAGTAAATATTTCATGTTATATAATAAGTAAGATTCAATTCGACGATACACAAGAATTTAATGTATAAAAAGTTCAATAAATATTTCGTTAATTTGGCAATCAAACTTAATTAAAAACTGCACTTTTTTTCATAAAGGAAATGTTACTACAAATTATCTGCTACTTAACCTAAAAATAGATAATTTTAATGGACTTTCCGCATATATGTCGAAACTAAGTTTTGACACTAAAACATTTCATAACATTTCCATCAAAAGATTGGGTTTTAATTATACTCCAAAACTATACATTCCGATGCATTTTTTAGGTTTGTAGTTAATAGATTAAAGCGATTTCAATTTTAGTTTATCCTCTTGAAAAAAAGAACTGGACAAGTGAATTACATATTAATGTAATTACGAAATATACGATTTTCAAAATTTTCAAATAGATATAAATTTATCGAAACTTTCTTTGATAATAACAATAAAACTTTTTAAAATAATTGTCGGAAATGATAACAGTGTTTCTTACGCCAAGTAATATATATTTTAAAATACTCCATTTTTGATATTCGATTATGTATTGTGAAATTCCAAAGTTACCATACAAAAATAATACATTAGAAATAGAAGAGAAAGTTCTCGCCTCTTTTCTTTATCAATTTTATATTAATTACTACATTATGTATATTAATTGATTTTTATTAGGTTATTGAGAAAGTTATAACACATTTTTGCAACAGATGGCGCTAGTTCTCAAGCTGACAGTTGTAACTCTATTTTGGAAAAAATTGAATAGTTTAGTTGAGTATTTGAAATTTTAAAATGAATAAGTGTACATCTTCGTCATATTTTACTTTTTTGTTCCGTAGAGGGAAGAAAGCCAATCAATCTTGTAAAAAGTTGCGTAAGGCATACAATGACAGTAATCTACAAAAATGTCAATGCCAACGATAATTCACTGTAGTAATTTTAATCATAATGTCGTTCTTCGGTCAGGAACGCTCACTGAGATTCATGACAACAAAATAAAGGCGTGTGTCAATCAAATCCAGGCACACAACACAAGCAATTACAAAAATATTATACATCGATTATTCAAGCGTTCAAGATAACATGAAAAAAGTAGGATATGTGAGCAAGATTAATATTTGGGTTCCTCATGAATTCAAGAAAGTTCTCTTAACAGCACATATAAACATTTGTCAAATATTTCTTAAACGTAAGAAAAACGATATTTTTTGGAAGCAGTTGATATATGACTGATGATGGAATGCCATTCCTTTTCGATTAATGAGCTCTGGAAGTTTCTGGATGATGAATTCATTTAAACAATTCAATTATTCAGTTCCTCTGTAAAAAGTAGAAAATATGACACTATTTAAGTTCCATCATAACAATAAACAGGATTATCTAAAATAATATGGTGAGAAAGCAGTTTTGATCCCGACTTGATGATTCGCTTCAAACATCATCAAAAGCAAACATTCATCAGAGGTAGGTTATGCTCCTAGTATGGTAGAATTTTAAAGGTGTCGTGCTTCTCGGGTTTCTACCAAGGAACGAGACAATCGCAATGCGAAAATGCATTATCGTGCAACAACCGCGAACGGCCTAGTTCTCGACCGACGAGTAAAGCTCATAAAACGCTGCAATACACCAAGATAATGCTTTGAATTAACTACTGCATCACTTGGAATGAATTTCTTGTAAATAATCCGCTCGAAGTCATAAAAGCAATGAATAGTGTTTTGATTTATCTACGAGATTTTTTTGGTTTTTCTTTATCTGGCGACACCACTCAGTACTTTCAAGCTTGGTTTTTGGATTGTATCGAACTTTTTAAGAAGCTTTTTCTCTTCGAGCCTTCCTAATGATGTCTGCAACCATCAATTCGACACGAATTTTTGTCATTATAGAAATACAGATTTAATTTGTTGGAAATCTTAAGAACAATAAAAAGCCGCCTTCAGTCAGAATTGGCTCTGGTGGTTTGGGAATACCGAAGAACTGTCTACAAAATTCTAGAAGTCGCTGACTAACGTTAATATTTGCAAGCGGTAAGGTCGGACTCATGAATCATGACGCTGTCGATTATATCACTATTATACATTACGTTTTACATGATTATGCGTTTGAACAATTAAGAAAACTCAGAATAATGTTGACATATGTGATGCATTAAAACTGTATACACAGTTAGTAACTGTTCGAACAAATTTACTTGGTTTCTCTATAGATTATGCCGAAATATTCCTCACTAATGGTAGATGAAAAATTTTGGGAATATATGTTAGTTACAACAGAGTTTACGAACTGTTTTCGGTTTTATACAACACTAACAGGAAGTGCAACATCTGAACATGTATCAATAGGTTGCTCTGATATAGATTTAAAAAGTATATAGCCGGTACTGTTCTAATAATGGAGATGCTGCAAGCTCCATGAAACCAACAAATGTTTTCAATCCGCAAGATGCTCGAGCAACTTCAGTAAGTCAGCGGCTGGTTTCAGATACTGAAATCCATTCTCAAATAGAGCAAGTTTCCGAAAATTATTCAATTCTTTTAGATACTATTTCCAAATTAGAGAACACCAAGCTGTCATTACATGAAGCGCTAAATATGGTATTTTACCTCAAAGCCTCGGAAATCTAACAGATAGTATAAGAAGATTAACAACTGATAAATTGTGTGCGGTTATAAATAAGAATCCCGATTTTCAAGCTATAGTGCGTATAGACAAGAATTTAACTGAAAACCAAGAATGCGAATATGATGCGAACGTCGCTTTTAAATTCGCGAACATCACGTCATTCGACGCACAGCGCTCCTTTTCCAAATACACTAACATATTTTCACCATCACTGGAAGGCATACTAGTGACACAATACTACAGTGAATTTTTGCGTCAATCTACATCAACAACACCAAAAAAACTAAAATAGTAAATGATTACATTCATTATTTTTAATATCGATAGTAACTGAGCCGTACGCTACTGCGAAAGAACTCGTTTCTACAGCCTTAATCATCACTAAATTTGATTGTGTAATAAAAAAGTTTAATAGCCCAGGAGAACGTCCTTTCTACATTATTTTAACTTGTTTTTAGGTGATACGTTTATTACGTATTATATAAAAATGACATTAGAATTGTTACACCTATGAAGGAATATTTAATTGTACTTTTGACAACAGAAAGTATATTGGCAGCTTGTTATGATAACAATTGTATCAATATTAAAGTTTTTGCAAAAAAAAAGTTTTTTCTTTATTGAGTTGTTAATAAAACGGTTTATCAGAAAAGCTGAAAAATACAAGTTTTTTTTTTTCGGTTACTGTGTCTTCGCCTACTTCTGTTAAGAATAACAAAATGCCTCCAATCGAAGGTCATTACAATATTATTATTTAGTGATTTTGACAGGGGTAGAATTGTTAACTTTAAAAGTCGGTTTGGCCTACCACCTGTAATAAAAGTATATATGTTGGTTCCACTGCAATGACGGTAATGCGTGTGTGTAAAGAGGAACACGAAACAGCAACAGGTCAATAAACCGCAGAGCGTCAAGACAGGCACTTCAATACAACAACTCTGCGAGACCGTTTTGCTACTACGCGCCAATCTGTGACCAATGGTTTGGTGTAGAAGGTCGCATTGTCAAGTATGCGAACATTATATCGCCGCATTCGAGCTTTTGGACTTGCTTTACCGTCCACGACATTTCCTTTGACTGCAGAACATCGTCGTCAACGTTTGGACTGTGCAGAGAACGGCAGCATTGGGAAGCAAAGGCGAATCATATTCAAAACGAATCGCGATTCTGCCTAGGCATGCATGATGGCCGTAGATACGGTACATTCTCATCGTCGTGGAGAGCAAATGATATTGGATTTGCTGTTGAGAGGCATACAGGACTGTTGGAGTAATGGTTTGGGGGGCTATTGCATATAAGCTGATCACCTCTTCTGTTTATTCGGGGCATATACAGCTGCGCGTTATTTTGATGACGTCCTACAAACCACTTTATTGCCTTATCTAGATGGCCGTCCACACGTCCTTTTTCAGCAAGACAACGCGCGTCCACATATTGCTCGTCGTACTAAAATATATACGAGAAGCTATATTAATGTTTTGCCGTACCACCCCGTTCATTTAAATCCCATTGAACATGTGTGGACATAATGTGGAGAAGACTGTACCAATTTGAACGATAAAAAAACTCTGGCACAGTTAATCCACCAAGTTCAAGTTGCTTGGAAAGGTGCCACAAACAGACATCGACCATAATATTTTGTCGAACTGTTGTACAGGAGTGTCTACAGCTACGGGGTCGCAAATACATTATTGATTTTTTTTCAAATTAATGTTAATAAAATTTCTTGGAAAGCAAATTTTCATTCTTGACTTAAGCTTATCACATTACCAAAAAATCACGTCCAGGAAACTATTCCTTCTAGGTGTAACACTTCTAATGTCATTGAGTATATAAAATATGATACCCTTAAAGTGTAACAATGTATGAATATTTAGTTTACTTTAACAATTAAAAAAGTCACTGTGAAACAATTATGTACAATAATTAAATAATAAAATAAGTGAAAATTTTGACAATCTGGACATACAATAGTATTAATTATTAATATACATTTTCATCAAGTAAAAGCCGAATCAGTTCAACAAATTATATTTAATTGAACAGGGGATTTAAGTCATTAAAGAATAATAAAAAGCAATCAAGGTCATTATATTATATTATTATTAATATGTAAATTTTTGATAGCGAAATTATATTATCGAAAATAACTTTAAATTTATGAAATAACACCTGTAATAAAAGTATATATGAATAGATTCAAAGCAATTATCGTGTAATAATAAATTCTGCTTGTCTAAATTAAAGAAAGGAAAAGCAAATATTAAACGAACTGAAGAACAATACAACAACCGCGAGTTATTTATTGATATTTAATTTCCAATGCAGTATATTAGTAAAAGCGAACGGAACCTATAAACTCATTCAACTTTTATCTATCCATTTACCTTGACATTGTCTTGTAAATCAAGTGTAAAAGTATAAGTAAGTTTCTATGTCATTGGCATCAAAGCGAATCATTTACAAAACGTAAAGCAAGTCCCGTAGGCTGTCAAGCCTAGATACGTGTACATTCTCATCTACTCTATACAAATGGATATAAAATGTACTTGCAATTAATTCTACATACCACCTGTTGTTCATAAAACCAGTACCATTTCCAATATAATTTCGAATTCCGAATTTCTCCATAACTATTTATAAGACGGATTTTTATAGTTTCAACTAGCCCTATTTTTTCGCATTAAAGAGAAACCGTCATTCTTAATTTTCTAATCTGACTAAGTACAAAAGCTTAATAATTTAGTGACCCAAATCTCTAAACAATAAACATAAAATAAAATATATTTAGATATTTATATTAAAAAAAATGCAAACGTACAACAGTTAATATTAATAAGGACAGTTGAGCAATTCGTACATTCCGATTTCGATCAAAGTTGGTAGAACTGTAAAGCGATAAAAAATATTCGACACCCGTTTTTTACATTAGTGCAATTGCATGCTAAGGGACTAAAAACCACCGTTGAAAATAATAATCTTTTTAAACTGTTGAACTATGACGCTGTTGTAAATACAAATACTTTTCCCTTCTTTTTGTGGGTTCTAACCTAATAATTCTTGAAAGCAAATTTTAATAGAGACTGTGATCGATTAAATTTAATCAATTAAGGTTAATATAACCCCTTTCACAAAATTTTGTGTTTTTCGAAATAGAAACCATCTGTTAAACGCCAATGGAGGTCCAATCCTTTACTCATTTTTGTTTCAATTGTCAAGCAAAGTAATATACGACCGACGAAAAGATTCGCATGAGCAAGCAGGGACCTTAAGATAAGTGTTTAGTTTAAATCAGGTATGGGCAACCTTTGACATGTTGTGGGCCAAATTTTAATGTGCAAATACGTTCACCGGCCGCCTTCAAAAGTAGTGCATTTTAAAGTAGTGTTAATAATTTTTAGTGATAGATATCAGACATGAAATAATACGACAATGTCTCGCGGACCGGATCAAATCTTACAGCGGGCCGGTGGTTGCCCACATATGGTTTAAGCCTCTAGGTTTAAATCATATGTATTCTAATACAATTTAAATTATATAAAACGAATCCACAGTCTGTGTTTATCTTTCGACGGTGTAAGTGTAGGACGGACTTTGTCTCTGTGCGAGCTTTACCGTAGTTCCAGGTGCGACACTGTAATTAATTGTCTGCTGATGATTACAACTTAATTGTCGAAGTTCGTATACAGAATACGAAAATTATTATGGAAAGGGGTAACGTTAACTTTAATTGATTAATAATTCTTGTTTTCAAGAGAAACCCACATTTTTTGAATAATTTTAAGAATTTTAATTCTTTTACTCTTTAATATATGAAAGTATATTGTAAATAATTAGTAAATTTCAATTAGCATGTTTTTTTTACGATTGAATTTTGCAACTATTTTAAAAATATCAGGTTTCAGCAAATTGATACAGTCAATTTTTAAATAAAGGCCTTCCTTAACGAGTACAAAAATAGAATGATTTACTTAGGATTTTCATTTGGTATTTTCTAGTGTTTTGGCATTGATATTACTTACATACGAGTATATAATATAACATATAAGGTGTATCGGAAAGTCATTACTGGTTTTTCCGGTCGCTAGGTTTATAAGTATGCAATGTTATGATTTGACACATATGTCACTTTATTCCACTAACATCAAGCTTCAAAGCCATATATGTTATATTTTGCGAAAATAACACTCTCACAGATTTATACCTCTTTGAAAATGTCGAGTGAAATGCTGCTTCAAAAGTATGATCAGAAGTCATTTCTACATCGAATAATGGGTGATGAAAAATGGATTTATTTGGAAAACCCTAAGCGTCAAAAATCATGGTTATTACCTGGCGAAGCCGGCCCATCAACTCCAAGGCCAAATCGTTTTGGTCGCAAGACAGTGCTCTGTGTTTAGTGGGACTAGAGTAGCGTAGTGTGTTACGAACTGTTGAAGCCTAGTGAAACAATTAATACTGATGGCTACCGACAACAAATTATCAATTTGAACCATCCATTGATACAGAAACGTCCAGAATGGGCCCGAAGACACTGTAAGTGACTTTAGAGCACGATTACGCGCCGTCTCATTCAACAAAAACGGGTCAAGGAAGCCTTGAAAGCACTTGAATGGGACATAATATCACACCAGCCGAACTCTCCAGAGCTTATCCTGTCCGACTATCACCTTTTCGTGTCAATGGGTTACGCACTTGCAAAGCAGCACTTCGCTAATTTCGTAGATATTACAAAATGGCTCGATGAATGGTTTTGCTCAAAGGACAAACAGTTTTTTCTAAGATGGCATCCATAAATTGATTGGAAGATGGGCAAGATGTGTAGAATCAAATAGCCAATACTTCGAGTAAATAAATTATTCCATTTTTACGAAAAAAAACAGTATTGACTTTTCGATACACCTGGTATACATATATATATATATATATATATATATATATATATATATATATTAGACTATTATTAGGCTATATATATGTGACTCTTTTTTATATTTTATTAGATATTACAAACTTGTGTACTTTCAAACATTTAATGATGTATGTAATTCAAAAATAGAAAGTATATACATAACATGCCCCTCGCTATAACTTTTTATATGAAAAATTACAAACCATTCTATCTATAAATTTATATAATATAGTATAAAGACTAATAATAAAGATAAAGGTTTGAAATAAAAACTATTGAATCATTGTTTAATTTCCACTAATTTATTGCTTCATCAGACTGAAAAAAAGCAACAAAGAAAATGGAAATTGCGAAACAGAAGAAGTATTGAAACTATTTCAATTTAATTTTTTTGACTTACTCAATCAATAATTCAAATTGTCAATATAAAACAATGTCTATAAATCAAAAATGAGCGAATTTTAAATTTTATTATACTTAAAACAGAAAATAATGTCAATTTCTATTCATGAACTTCATGATTCGTACACAAATAGTTATTTAACGTCTTTTTAAACACCGGCGAGTGTCATTTCCTGTCAATTAACAAATATTTCTTCGCGATTTCATAATGATATCGTACCTTTCAAAGGCTTTTCTTCGATACTGTATAACAGAAAGTAATGTTTTTACCGATTAAAATATCTAAACATCTTTTTCTTAAATAGCAGCGATGTATAAAATTCATGAAAAATTTCAAAAATATGTGAATTAAAACACCGTAAAAAACTGTTTACGAATATAATAGTGTATTAATTATGGAATTTGTAGCTATTTGCAAGCATCGGTGGTTACACTAAATATGTAGATAATTCGGAGCCTGTAATTTCACAAATGATGGCATTTTAAAACTGCGAATGCCCTCACAATTTTCTATGTAGAAGTAGAACGACAATAAAAAGTATACTTTTCTCCACTTTGTTGGTTGCTCCACATCCCGTTTTTTTACACATACTATTATTACTCTGCAATGAAAGTAACTATCAGTTTATTGACCTTGACTATGCTAGAATAGTCTCGCTCTCCTTATTACACCGTTTTGCACACAGTTTTTGTATTGGCATAACAAATAGGAACTTTGATTCAGATGCAAAAGAATCAAGTGAGAGTTACGAATTGTTATTCAGTTTGGTACACATTGAATTTAGTTATTTCAACTCCGGATTTATTTTATTTTTTCAATTGAATAGGAATTCATCTAACAAAGAATTCCTTTCGCCATTAATTTCACTTAGGATATGTATATTCCCAGAAGCATACACAGTGTTTGTTTTGATATTTATAGTGTTTACACTTAACAATTGCGCCGTCTTTTGGTTAATAAATATTATAGCAGAAACACTGAATTATACTGCACTTCAAAAAGAAAAAGACAAATTTCTGTAAAATTGTTTTTCAAACCACCGAAAGCTTGCAACAAGTCGGGTGGTCCTAAACATGTTGCGTGGAGTGTATAAGTTTTTAATTAGAATTTTCTTTATATTACTTTTAAATATTACCGGATCTGTACTGTTCTAAATGCTGAATCATAGAAAACATGAACGCTTTATGCATAGCGTCATGAGTTGCCGAAACGGAGAGGCACCTAAACACGAGACATATACGATTTTACAATATACTTAATAACTTAAAGAGGAAATTAATGAAATACATTAAGAAAAACTAATTTTCTCAGCTATGTGTTACATTTGAATTCTGTAAATTACGTTCGATTATACATATATTAAAGCTGAATTCATCGCACATTCATTAGAGAATATGTTGTGTCACTGAGTTCACCGCTGTTGTGTGTTTCAGGTCATCCAAACTTATGGAAAGTGGTGGTATGTAAATTGTAACTTTGACAAATCTTCACATGCAAAAATCGCAAGGTGTGAGATCAGGAGAGCTCGATGACTGAAACTAAAATTTTAGGTTTTCATTCCTAATGCGACTATTCGTATTCGACGTAGAGATTCATTCAAGAAACGTCGAACATTCACGTACGAATGGGGAGGAGCTCTGTTCTATTGCAAAATGTAATCTTCTGAATCTTTAAAAAAATTAAACAAAAAACTCAGTTGTGTGATGTTCACAAAATATCTTTATTTGAATATAGTAACAATTGTTTCTAAAACACTGTGACTTCTTCACCCTGAAATGTAAATCTAACACAAAAGAATGTATTCTAATCATCTAAACTATTTTTAAGACGGGAGTGATATGCAATTGCAAGTTAAACAGTGGAGAATTATTCAAATCTACTTGATCATTTAATAAATTATTAATTTTTTTAATTAATATTTCTATAGTTTCAAGTAATGATGTTTTTATCCCATTATTTTCCAAAAGTAAAATGGTGAGCTGTGAATTAAAAGAATGATCACAAGTATTTAAATGTACTGCATAGTTGGAATCATTTTGGTTATGATTAAAACTTCTGTTCGTGTTAGATTTACCTTTTAGTTACTATATTTTAATAAAAATATTTTGTGAAAATCACACAACTGAGTTTTGTGGTTAATTTTATTATGGATTTTCATTAAGTAAAGGCCACGTCAATTAATTATTCTTTTCTATTTGAGAAACAAGTCAATTTTGCAGCATTCTAAGATACGTTACTCCAGTAACAGTGTAAAAAAGAAGGGCCCGCAAACCTTTGTTGTTTATGCCAACGACAAATGCTCTTTCTCATTGGAGATTCAATGTTAAACTTAAAACAAAATACAGTCGCAGAGTCACTTTCAACTCACGAATACTAAAAATCTTGAGTTGAACGGTAGCCATCTTATTTACAACTGATGTTGCTGTGCAGCACTGGAATACTATACGAGGGAGCGTTTTTATATTCGCGGAATGAGCGGGTTGTAGAGGGGTGAGTAGGCGCATTTGGGGCATGGCCTGTGCAGCGACTCATGATTAGTATAAATACGAAGTTTCATTGTTATTAGACAGTTTGTCTTTGAGCTATCGTCAACCAAGTAACATAATCAGGAGTGAAAAGTGAAATATGGAAAAAATCGAATATCGTGGCGTTATAAAGTTCCTTACCAGGCAAGGAAAATCAGTCGCGACCATAATGAATGAGATGTCATTGGTTTACGGCGACTCTTGTCCAGGAAAAACCATAGTGTACAAGTGGCATAGTTTATTTAAACAAGGAAGGGAATCCCTTGAAGACGACCCGAGGCCGGGCAGGAGCATTGAGGTGACCACGCCAGCACTTATCCAAAAAGTTGAACAAATTGTACTCGAAGATGCTCGACTAAAGAAGAAACAACTCGCAGAAATGGTTGGAGTATCCGATACAACAATTTTTAAAATCCTACACGATCATCTCGGCATGTCTAAGGTCAGCGCAAGCCGCAAAAACAACAGCGCGTAGAGTGTTCGCGTGCATTTTTGGACCTCTGTAATGAAGACAAGGATGGTGTATTGAGTGGAATTGTTACTGGAGACTAAACTTGGGTTCATCATTATGAACCTGAGTCCAAACGAGACTCCATGCAGTGGCATAAAAAGGGCACAGCACCTCCCAAGAAATTTAAAGTGTCACAATCAGCTGGGAAACTCATGGCAACGGTATTTTGGGACTCGAAAGTAATATTGTTGATTGATTATAAAGATAAAGGTGTTTCTGTAACCGGAGAATATTACGCTTCAATATTAGAGCGACTAAAAGAAGCCATTAAAGAGAAAAGATGGGGAAAATTGACAAAAGGTGTTCTGCTTTTGCACGAGCCGCGTTGCGTTAGCTGCCCTGCATAAGGTGGGCTTCGAAATTGTGAATCACCCACCCTACAGCCCAGACCTGGCCCCGAGTGATTATTACCTGTTTCCGAAAATGAAAAAAGAGCTGCGGGGTAAAAAATTTACTGCCGATGATGAAGTCAAGGAGGCAGTTTCGACGTATTTTGCAGATAAAGAGAAATCATTTTTTTATGAGGGTATAAATAAATTAATTGAAAGATGTGAAAAATGTATCCGTCTTGCAGGTGAATATATTGAAAAAGAAAAATAATTTGGTTTTTTTATTTCCACCCCTTGTCCCCCATTCTGCGAATATAAAAACGCTCCCTCGTAATAGTAGTATTAGAAACTTTACAGCATCCTTTTTCAAATGTAATCGACAAAATTGCCACCAAAAAAACCTGGACCAATTAAGTAATGTCCAATTACATCACATCAAATATTTAATGAAAAAGTTTGCTTATAAATAGCAACAATTTAACGCAGATTTTGATCATTAGTCCCTTTCTTGTAAAATATAATTCATCTGACAACAATGTAGTCCAAAACTTGAAGATCTCACCTATGAATATGATCAGTTGACGAATAATAAAACTTTACAATCTTAGAAAGATTTTGTAGCGATAGAGATACAGGCGTGCAATGATACAGAAGCAACTGCTGTACTTTTAACATTCTCCGTATACTTGAGGTAGAAATTTGAACATAGATTAACGAGTTGTCAGTGCTGATTGTACGAGATCGTACCACAGTAGGTATAGAGACAATTGGGCGTGGGGAAAATTTTGTGAAAAGATTTATTTAAAAATCTAAACATCCTGTGTTTGTGATAATGAACTACTCTGACCAGATAAAGAACAACTTTTAACAGCTTCCAGTCAGCTATTGAATAGCTTCTAAATAGTTGAAACATCTAAACAGGTGCTAAACTTATAATACACCGCCTCTGAACAGATAAAGAACTGCTTTCAATATCTTCGAACAGCTTATCGGTTTAATAGATGTTGGAAGATGTTAAAAGCTGGTCTGTACCAATTCACAGCTTAATACTCATCTAGTTGCTGTTCTATCTGTTTAAAAGTCGTTCAATAGCTTACTGGAAGCTGTTTTTGTTTATCAAAGCAGTTCCTTATCACAAACACAGGATATATAGAAAAATAATAATTAAAATTTGCTTTCGCAAAATTTTCCACACAGCTCAACTGCTCAGCTTCTTCCCTACCTACTGTGATACGATCTCGTACAATCAACACTGACAACTCTTTAAGATATGTTAAAATTTCTACCTCAAGTATATGGAGAATGTTAAGAGCACAATAGCCACCTTACCACATTATGTATTCTTCGATTAAGGTAGTATGTCTAAAATTCTGTCTACCAGCATTAAATTGTTATGGTTTTAATCTACCATCACGTACTTAAGAAATTTAACAACAAAATAAATAAAAGGAAAGTAGAAACCTGGATCTATTTTATGAATTGAAATTAATAATTAATTTTACAGACAACGGCTATTGAGGTGTCAAAAATGGAATTGCGATCATTTATGAGATCGATAGTTCTTATCTGCCCAAAGCCATTTTTTTTCAATCGAACTGTAACTAAACTGTGATTGTAAAGCAAAAAAAAACCATTAAATTTGATTTTGTAAAAATCAAATTTAATGGCAATTAACAATTTTGTTAAATGTCATTCTTAACAGAAAATATATGACACAAAATGTAATTTAAGGATTAATGTACAAAAATCCTAAGAAAAAGTTGGGAAACAATTCCTGTTAAAACTTTAAAAAAAATTTGTTACATACTGAAAATATTACTTACAATTTTTGAAACATAACTATAAAATCCGCCTCCAAATCAGACATATCTATAGTTTTTCCTTTGGTTATTACAGCAGGATGCTTTTTACTCATTAGCCAACCCATATGTGAAAAGAAGAAACCTCTGTTAGCATTGTGGGGATCAGCATCTGAGTCACTATACTTGTGGTGTAATCTGTGATCTCGAACCCATATGTACATACAATTCTGCAATAATTAGAAAAGTACATTTATATTTCAATATTTTTTAAAGATGCGTTTGAACAATCATCAATAATAACTATTAAAAATGTAGTACAGTTCGTTATATAACTAACAATAGTTATAAAAATAATATATCTATTTTAAATTAAAAGAATTTCCCTATTGTACAAAAATTGGAAGTCCTTTTTAAGAAAGATTTTAGATTAAAAAAATCTAACAATTTAAAAAGTCAAACACTTCAACTTCGACGTTCCCAAAAGAACCGAAGAAGAGAAAATTATACAAATTATGAAAGATCAGGGAATTGGAAACAAAATAATCAGATTGGTTACGATGATCTTGAGTGAGTGAGAGCGAAGTCTCTGGACCATTCTAGAACTATGGTAAAAGAACCTGAAACATGTTTTACTTACATTAACGTAATGAAAATAAATATCTTTTATTGCCTTAGAAAATAAATTTTCGTCACTCACATCAACAAAATTACGTAATCATTTTGCGACAATTTTCTAAATTAGTTAATTAATCAAGTGACGACTTGCAGCAACTAGCGGCATTGAGGGCACACAAGAAACGAAGTGAACGGTCAACTTAATTGTACCTTCAGATCTTCAAAAGTAACAAACGACCTCGAAAATGTTACTACTCACTCAAAATAACTCAATTACAAAATACAAAGTATACTAAATATTGACGATGAACTTATAGAAATACAAATTGAAAGTGATGGTGAATTATCAGAGGAAAACATTGGAAAGATTGAAGTCCGAAGGAGAATATTGCAACTTCAAGAAGAATATTAAAAACAAAATAGCATCAAAAATAAAAGTGTCGTTTAACGGAACTACCTAAATTAATTTGAAACAGAAAATGGGATATCATTCAAGCATACGTCTTTTAATAAATATTCGAAGCAGTAACAATTTTGCATTTCTAAAGCGTAATGCTAAACAAATTAAATCTCTACGAGTGGATATAAATAAAAGTGCCTTATATTTTCAAATTGGTGCTTTTATTATAGTATTGCTTGCATCGAAAATATCAAAAATAAATAACTATACTTATTTACTATTATTAAAAATTGTTTCCTTAATATATTGTTAAACAATGCTAGCTAAACCGCTTAGAAGACAAATACAGAACCTGAATAAACACAGTGTCTATTAGATCGTTTGTGTGAACGGACGTTATGTGCCATTAAGGCAGTATTCATTTCATACATCATGTTTACAGCTAGACGCTGAGTAAGAATGTTTACATTGTAAAATAGAATAAAACTCAACTCAGCAAAATTAGTTTAACCTATTTTGTCAACCTTAGTTGAGTTGTATTCTATTTGACAATGTATTTTAAGTTGAATTCGATGGAGCCTGCGGCTGATTAACTTAATCACTAAGGTTGATATATAACCCCTTTCCACATTAACTTCCATAATTCTGTATACGCGTTTCGACAACTAAGTTGTCGTCATCAGCAGATAATTGTGTACAGTGTACAATTTGGTTCTCAACGGTACAGATCGCGTACGGAGTTTGTTTTCGTACAGGTATTTTTTCGCCGTGGTTTACCAGGTGCGACACTTTACAATTATCTGCTAATGATGACAACTTAGTTGTCGAAACGCGTATACAGAATTACAAAAGTTAATGTGGAAAGGGGTTATATATCAACCTTAGTGATTAAATGTATTTTAAAATTAAAATTGAAAGTTATTTATACAATTATTTTGAATCAGTCAGTGTATGACTTCTTTTAGTTTGTAAGTACTAATAATTAAATTGTAATTGCCACTACTGTTGGTGTCCATTTGTAGCACACTCCTAAGGAAGCTGCAAAGGTTTGGCAGCGAAATATAGACTATTGAAAACTAAAATTATTTGAGTCTTTCTTCAACAGACCGATGCACCTGATAATAGTTACGTTTAAAATATTAAGAGTATGGTCGATTATACAGTCCTTACTAATATATATATATATATATATATATATATATATATATATATATATATATATAAACGTTCACTATATATTTAATTATATGTGCATATATATATTTTGTAATATTTTAAAAATATGGAGACAAATCATAATGTCTAGCTTTCGTTGTTATATAATCCCTTTTTTTGTATAATTATTGCCTTTAGCTAATTTAAAATGGGTCAATTTTTGAATAACAACTTTATTTACCTTGACTAGTTACAGATATACATACATATGCATACGCAATGTCTACAATTATTTAAAAAAAGATCAGAAATTTTATACACGCACAATACTCGTAAAAAGAAATAAAAAGCCCTAATGGACATAGATTTGTAAATCAAATGTTTGAAAAAGTTAATTTTATATTTTGATCAATAAACAGCATACCTGGGCTTTTATCGTGTTCTTCATAAAATAAAACACATTTAAGTCGTTTTGTTTTCAATCAATTTTTCATTAATTACGATATACTTTTTTGTATATAAAGAAAATGTCATACAAATTTATAAATAACCGATATACGTTTTATGTACGGCTGTGTTAAGGATAACGTTTATGAAGCATGCCGTCTAGATGACGAAAATTTTCTAATCATGTACTTCCATTCGATCAATCGAAACTACGTCAACAAATAAGTGAAAGTGGTTCATTTAATGTTACCAAACATGATAATAAGCAACAGATATCTACAACTACTCCTGATATTGAAGAATATGTTTTAAAACGAGTAAACGAAAATTCCAATATTAGCACCAGAACAATAGCTATCCAACTAAATATGAATGCTTATTTAGTCTCGAAAATTTTACGAGAACATCAACTGTATCCTTATCATATTCAAGAGGTTCAAGCCCTTTTAACCTTCGATTATGGTTCCAGACTTTTCTGTAGATTAGCACTAGGAAAGCCTGCAGAAAATCTAACTTTATTTAAACTTTATCATAAATATTTCTTTTACCGAGGAAGCTATTTTTATAAATTATGTAATCATCTATGTTCACACGGTGACCAGACGACGAAACATTTTCTAATCGTGTACTTCCATCCGATAAATTATTTTCGAAACTAGAGTTCTTGATCAAAAACCCTTAAGAAATAGTGTCAAGATCTAGGATCGCCGTTCGAGGTTATCCGCTTGTATTCTCTGTTCGTTTTTTATGAATGTTTTTAATCTGATTGTCCGGATATATTTTGATAGCTTAACTCGCGTAAATATTCTAATACACCAAGTGGATTCATTATGTGCGACATATAATTGTTGATTATAATTTATTCAATCTTATAAACCGTTAGAATTCCTTCTTATTGATTGAATGCGTCTCTTCGACTATCACACACTATACAGGGTATCTGCAAAATGCTTGGACATGGCTTAACCACAAACTCCTTGCATCAAAATAAGATGATTTAACCAAACTTACCTATATCCAAAATCGCATCGTTACGCCGGTATTCAGCTTTAAAGTTTTTTGAAAAAAACAAAAAAATTCTTATTAAAACATAACACTTTGATCGATTTTAATTATTTTTGGTACAACATTTCAAGTAAGTGTAAGTCGTATTTTGAGATGATTTGGGTCTTTATAAGTAGACCGCAAGTGTATGAAACATCGATGACGTGGCACATTTCTGCCTGAAACTTTTTGATATGAAGGTTAAGAGCTTTAATTTTTTTTACCCGAGAAGATACATTTGTTAGTGACATTTTTTGTATCTTTGTAATTTTTGATATCTGTTACAGTTTAGTCACAAAAAATAATATCCGACTCGAACGTAATCTACTTTCCTGGCAACACGCATAATCTGGTTGGCTTATTATTTAGTAAAAACGATTGCCTTTAGTTTTCTACAGCTGTCATAAAAGAAATGATAGTGTGCGTTTTGTGATCTTTGATTACGGTTTCTTTATTGAGTGTTTTTGACTATTGTCATTTTGATTGTGTAATTGTGGTTGTATCTTCGATTGATAATAATGGCTTTCTCTTTCGCTGAATAAACTGATATCAAAAATTACAAAGATACAAAAAATGTCACTAAGAAATGTATCTTCTCGGGTAAAAAAAATTAAAGCTCTTAACCTTCATATCAAAAAGTTACAGGCAGAAATGTGCCACGTCATCGATGTTTCATACACTTGCGGTCTACTTATAAAGACCCAAATCATCTCAAAACACGACTTACACTTACTTGAAATGTTGTACCAAAAATAATTAAAATCGATCAAAGTGTTATGTTTTAATAAGAATTTTTTTGTTTTTTTCGAAAAACTTTAAAGTTGAATACCGGCGTAACGATGCGATTTTGAATATAGGTAAGTTTGATTAAATCATCTTATTTTGATGCAAGGAGTTTGTGGTTAAGCCATGTCCAAGCATTTTGCAGATATCCTGTATAATTACATTGCACACTGATTATGATGTAAGGTTTTTAAGAAATAATAAGAATCATTCAAGCAAGCAATTGAAATAGAAATTGTTCTATATGCTATTTGGATAGTCCGTCCGTACGTGGGATGTCTTTTACTTTTTGCATAGTGGGACATAGAGGGCGACACTAATCAAATGCCAGTACTAAAAATTAACCTCCATCTTTAGTTAACCTAAATCCAAAGTTTCAGTGCAATACGTGCAGCTACAACGAACTGTCAAAGTTGACAAGTTAGTTGAAAAATGGAATTAAACCGAAAACATTTTCGCGGAATAATTTTTTATAATTTTCGAAGACAATTATCTCAAGAAGAATGCCTCGTGGAGTTGGTTTCTGTATGGAGAATTCAAACGTCGACGGATTAGTCTAGCGACGATGCAAGAGCAGGTTCGCCAAAAACGGCAGTCACTTTAAAAAACGTTGATGCTGTGTGTAAGATAATCAACGAAGATCGACATGTGACATATCCCCAGATTGAAACATTATTGCGGATTTCAAAGACCTCAAAAAAAGACCTAAAAAATTTTGCATAAAGAATTGTGTGTAAAATAATTAGTTTCCCATTAGACACCGCATCTGATGACCGAAGGACAGAAATTAGCTAGGCTGAATTGGTGTCAAGAAACTATAGATCGCTTCAACGCCGGAAACTACAAACGTGTACAACATTGTTAGTGATGACACTTGGATTTACTCATACAAGCCAGAAAATATACGCCAGTTGTCTATTTGGGTGTTCCAAGGTAAAGAAACGCCGATAAAAGTCATCCGTTCTCGAAGTGTGTCCGAAAAAATGGTCGCAACATTTATCTCGGAGGCAAGTCATGTAGCAATAATTCTTCTACAAGATCAGAAAACTGTTACTGCCAATTGATGTATAACCATTTGTTTGCTGCAAGTCATCGCTGAGCTCGAAAAACCAACCCCGAACGACGAATCATCCTCCACCAAGACAATGCAAGTTCGCACACAGCACGCAATTTGTAACGTAACAAAACGTCGAATTGTTGGACCATTCTCCGTACAGTCCGGACCTCCTAAGTCCCAACGATTTCTTTATCTTTCCGAAAATCAAGAACAGACTGCGTAGTCGAAGGTTCCAGTCGTCAGAAGGAACAGTCGATGTATTCAAAAACTTATTTTGGCTGTATGAAAAAACGAGTGGAACAACTGCTTTCAGAGTAGGTTCTAGCGCATGTAAAAGTGTATTAATATCACTTTAAAAGCTACCTACTATTTTATTCCAGTTTTATAATCAAAATTTAAAAGACAACCCACGTACAAGAAACAAATGCCTATGATAAATTGTAAAAATATAGAACAAACTGTTAGTATGTGTAGCAGAAGTCACTAGAATCATTTGGGCAGTTTACAGAAAAAACGAAATTGGGGAGAGTAAAGCACGGCAATGATTTTCTAGATTTAAAGAGCACCATTTCGACATAAACGAATTTCGATGTTTAAAAAGACAATCGAGCTTCTTCATGTATTGACGCGAAAAATAGAGGATAATATATTCTCCATTAACTCATATATTTTGTTTGCTAAATATTTTACAAATTTTTAGCTCAGTAAAAACGCCACGAACTCAATATGCAAGCAGTCGAAAACTTAGATGAATATATAAAAGACAAGTTTCAGATATACTCGTAATTGGAAACACAACGCTGACAAACATAAGTAGTTAACATATATATATAACCAAGCAATTTTGTTTTCTTTATTTTAATACAAACACACATTCGCGAATTTTTAAAATTATGTAATTTCTTAAAATATAATTTATGGCGCATTATTATAGCATCACACAATATTACGTAAATAAAACCATTCACGTTAAAAATGAAAATCCTTATTAAAACAAGAATCTTGACTTTTGCCTTTCATTTAGCTTTTATATATTTTATTTGCTATTTACATAATAATTATTTGAAATATCATTGCTGTTATGCACTTCTATATCAGTTTATTGCATTTAGACAATTATATACGAAAGAATTAACTTAATTTTGTTATTAAAATTACATAATAAATTGGACTATTTCGATGGTATAATATAAGTGAACACAGTTCAAAGACAAAAAATGAAGATGGTAATTACGTTTTTTTATATACACACCATCCGCCTTCTCGCTGCAATAGTTCATTGTACCCAACGTCTGTGAATTACATAATTCTATGGATTCTAGGTCCATTATGTCATACTACTAATTTTAATAAATAAGGACGTTGGCCCAGATAAAAAAGCAAACTTAATATTTATTATGTCTTTTTATATTACGTTTGCATATTCATTTAACATTCAACATAATTTATAGTATTTCGTAAAATTAATGAAATAAAGGCGTGAAGATGTAATTGTAGAAATTGGAATACTATTATTATTTTATGCACAGATTTTGCAGACGCGATTGGTGGCCTCTCTCTAAATTTCTTTCTAAATTACGAAGCACGACCCACTTTGAATCTCTCCAAAGCTCAATTATCAACACTCTTAAGCAATTACTAAATACGTCTGCAAAACTCTGCTCAAGCATCTTGTTTAAATCATCGTGAAACCTCGTTTTGGACATTTGGATTCCTTTTTTGTCAAACACCGTAGTTCTCCTGCGGCTGTAAAAAAAACTAGTTCGTACGTTGTATTGCAACGTTGTTAATTGAAGAACTGGAAACGTACAGCGAATATACATATTTTGCGATAAAAAAGAAATCATCCAGTAAAAGCATATATTCTTAAACCTGTGTTTAGAATAACAATTGATTAAATTTTCATTGAAAAATTTGTACCTTTTATAGAGAAAATTTGATAACGAGACGCCGCTCCACGTAAACAAATACATTCTGCTATTCGTCCAGGCACGCTTCTAATAAAATGTTCTATGGACTCCAGTGGAAGCTCATTCTAAGTAACTTGTAGAGTCATGTAGTTATAATAAGTTCATTGGAGGGTTAGGAAGCATACCAACCCTTCAAACTATTATATATCGCAGATACGCTCTATATATTTCGTAAAATTAATGAAATAAAAACGTCCAGATTTAATTGTAGAAATTGGAAAGCTATTATCATATACGCAGATTTTGCAAAACGTGATCAGTGGCGTCTCTGTAAATTACGAGGCACGACTCACTTTGAATATCTCCAGGGCTCATTTATCAGTACACTTAAGCAATTACTAAATGCGTCCGAAAAACCCTGCTCAATATTCTATGGGCGATAAGCGAGTACTGATGTTGCCCTCTTACTGAAAGTGGCATTATTTAGCCCTTGGATATATGGTAAAATGAATGATTCCAGTATGTCGTAAATGTACCTCAGAGCATTTAAATGGCTTCGAAGGAATACTAAAGGTGTCCTACACCCTATGCTAATTTCACTCCAAACCGTCAATCCTCTTGTAAGTGCAGTCTCATGTTTTACAGAAGAATTCGTAAGTCGATTTTCTCCTCTTCGATGATCATAATGAACCCTCAAACAAAAACGAGATTCGTCTAGAAAACCGATTTTATTTCACACTTCATCTCAATCTGCTCGTACATTACGCTTTTCCAATCTTCGAACACTATGCCAACAAGCGAGAGGTAATACTGGTCTTGGGTGATAAGAAATCAACCCAAATGAACCAATAAAGTGATATATGGAATGTATTGTTATTGTATGACCTATCTCGGCCAAAAAACTTTGAGGTAATATACTGATCTCTAAGTGCAAGTAATCTTATCTCATATCTTCGCGTTCAGTGGTTCTCTAGGTCATCCAGAACTTCTTTTACAATATTGAATACCTTCTTGAAACTATTCCCTTAAACAACGAAGCTACAGCAATATTTTTTAGCATTTGATTGCAATATCCGTCTCAAATAGTCCAAAGATACGACCCCTTACAAAATAACTTAGCTTGCGACAATTTAGTCTTCGAACTCTTGTCAATTTAATACACTAATTCATAACTATAGGCTGTTTCAATTGAATAACCGAACTAAAGTGATGCAAAATAAATAAAAAAAGAACGATTTTTTTCGTAAAATTTCATCAAAAAGTCACATAAAGTTTTATTGCTTTCCTGCTACATTTTTTATCATTTATTATTCTCTGTTAGAGCTCGCAGATTGCGGTTAACCTCTCATAACGTACATTGGGAGATATAGTGTACGTTTCACTATCTATCGGCAGCCAGTATTGTAAGAGGTTTCGCGAGGTGCATATCGATACAGGAATACGTATAAATATGACAGATAAACTATTGTGTAGGAACAATTGTATGTTCGTTTACAGAATCTGAAAAGTTCTAGATGATTGCATTTAATTATGCACTTTTACGATGCCAAACTGAAATGTTAACCGCTTTATACATCGTGTATATGTAATGCAGAAATTTTTGAAAAATTTTCTGGTCACCGCGTGGGATTGTC
The DNA here is from genome assembly GCA_031893035.1 of Dermolepida albohirtum. Lineage (NCBI taxonomy): Eukaryota > Metazoa > Arthropoda > Insecta > Coleoptera > Scarabaeidae > Dermolepida > Dermolepida albohirtum. The sequence continues at coordinate 46,032 of JAVIWB010000215.1, read as the reverse complement.
TCCGTAGTCTAATGGTTGCGAAACATTCCCGGAAAGAATGAGATCGTAGGTTCGAATCCCACACACAATAATTTAAAATAAATTCAAGAAGATTGTAAGGATTAGAACTTGAATCATCTTTAACTATTATATATAGGTTTTTATAGTACCCGACCAGATGCAAACACTCATTAAAAATTAATTGCTAAGATTCTAATGCTTATAATCCGATTATTTTTCATGGATTTTATTTAAATTATTGTGTCTAGAAGTATAAAAATATTTTTTACAGTAGCTGAATAGAATTTTCAGATGTTACAATAAAATTACTTTAGCAATTTTTTATGGGGTACATCTATTAATACGTCGTTATTGTACTGTAATTAATGCTACAAAATTTGTTGCTTTTACATATAATTATACAGTGTAGCACCCTTTGTCGTAGCTGCCAGGTGCGACACTGTTTAATTATCTGCTAATGATCACCACTTAGTTGTCGAATTACGTTTACAGAATATATCAACGTTAAGCGATTTAAAAAAAACAAGGTTAAATCTCTATCACATGCACGTGATTACAAACAAAAAGAGGCACAAAAGTTACTTGACCGTACAATAATCTAGACCCTGACTTTGGCGGTCAATACGGAAGAGAAATAGGCCAAAAAATTTAGGTTTACATTGTGACAGTATAATAACTACATGGCTACCAACCAAGGCATGACATTATTAACTACATTTGTGTCGAGTGTGTGGTGGAAGCCTTTATAGAGTATCTATTTATGGAATAAATGAATTGAAATTTTTATTATTATGTAAGCATAACAAATATGAGTAAGTGAATTTTAGATTCTGGACATCTGATCTGAAATTCACATAATTTTATTGTTTCTTCCACCATCTTTAGAAATCCCTTGCTTTTTCTAAGGCAGTTCTTACACATGATAAAAATTAATAAAAAACGAAACTGCATGAATTTCAGAGCAGATATCCAAAATCTATGTCATTTGGCTATTTTTTAGCCTTACATAATAATAAAAATTTCAATTATTCTATAAATAGACACTCCGAAAATGCTTCCATCGGTTCACCCTCACAAATTTAGCTAGGAATATTATATCCTGGGCTGGTAGCACTGTAGTTTGCCGTACTATCGTGATGAAAACCCAATTTTTTAGCTTCGTTCTTTTCCACAAAGACCAGATAAGATCCAACTTGTCTTCTGTTGAGTTTCTTTCAGTTCGAAACAAGCGAAAGAAATTATTCCGACAAATGAGAGTCAAAAGAAGAAGATGAGTGGGATCTCAAGGTAAAAATGGAAAAGTACAAACTAAAGACGAGTAGATAACGTAAAGATTTAGAGAATATTTTAAAGACCTTTTAGAAAATGAAGATATAAAATTTGAAGGAAAACTTGAAGAAGAATTTGGTAAAGAATGTAAAGAGTAAATAAAGGAAAAGAAAATCAGGCAATAAGAAATAGGAAGCACTATATAAAAAAGAAAAAGCTATAGGATATGACAAAATTACTAAAATAACAGGTTTTCCAATAAGAGCGATGAACCCAATTTTCGAGCACTTTTTCGACTAAATCTAGTCGTATGTCATGAATGGCAGGTTCAATATTGACTTGTAAAGCTTGAAGATAGTCTGGTTTATTTCGATAGACCAATGACTTCAAATAACCCCACAAGAAATAGTCTAATGGTGTTAAATCACAACTTCTTGGAGGCCATTCAATATCACAATTTCTTGAAATAATCGAATCTCCAAACTTTTCTCGCAATAATTCTATTGTTGCATTTACTGTGTGGCACGTAGCCCCGTCTTGTTGGAACCAAATGTTGTCAAGATCAACTTCTTCTAATGTCGACCATAAAAAGTTGGTTATCATCGATCTATATCGCTCTCAATTGATAGTAACGGTGTTACCAGCTTCATTTTGAAAGAAGTACGGACCGATGATTCCACCATACCACACCAAACTGTCAATTTAGGTGACTGTAATGGTTTTTCATAAATAATTTGTGGATTTTCTTCGCACCAGAATCGACAGTTTTGTTTATTTACCACACCATCCAGATGAAAGTGAGCCTCATCAGAGAAGATGATTTTCTTAAAAAATCGTTGTCGTTTTCAAGTTGTTCCAAGGCAAAATCAGCAAATTCACGACGTTTACGGTGGTCCAATGGCTTCAGTTCTTGAGTGAGAACAATTTTATAGGGATGCAAACCCAAATCCTTTCTCAAAATTCGCCAGGTTGTGGTTTGAGACAGTCGACAAATTATGGTCTTCAGTAACACTTGCCTGAACGGCAGCAATATTTGCATTACTTCGAACGGTTCTTTGTCTTATTGGCACTTGAAAATTATGTAAAGAAAATGTAACCTCAAAATTTTTAACAATTCGACGAATAGCGAGCACACTTGGATGATTGTTACGACCATAAAATGGCAAAAGCGCACGAAAAGTTGTAATTGGAGAACGATTATTTTGATAATAAAACTGAATAATTTGTAAACGTTGTTCTTGCGTATATCTCTCCATGATGAAATTGTAAAAACTACTGAATACAATGAAAAACAAATGACAGATCATGACATATTACAAATGGCCGAAATGTCACTTCGAAATCATATCATCCCTATTGGAAAACCTTATATATAAATAAAATATGGAAATATACAATTTAAGAAGGTGCGCGTTCTAAAGCTATTAGTTTTTAATGCAACCCTAGATCAATACATAAAAATTAAACAAGCATTTATAACATTTTATATAGGATTCTGAGAAAAGACAGGCATAAAATTACCAAATTCACTATACAAATGGTAGGTTAATTGTAACGAAAATAAAAAAAAGATTTACAATACAACACAAAAAAGAATCAGTGAAGAACTCAAATATTTAATATGAACAAAATATGAAAGCCTGCCAAAAGAAGCCTGCGAAAGAAATAATAACGAATAAAAAGGAAACGAAAGTAACCGATAAGTATAGAAGTGGAGTTTTTAAGAAGAAAGAAAAAAGACAAAATGTAAATGTATAGCTAGAAAAGTTTGGCATATCAGTAGTGATAATTGGGAAAAAAGGAATTGAAACGATACATACAGAGAGAAGATAAACAAGAAGCTGCTATTAAAAATTTGTATGAAACCAGAATAATTGGAAACAAAGGACAAGAAGACAGAAAGCTGTTAAAGCAGAAGTAAGTATTATTACATAACATTATAGTAAAATATTAATAAAGAATAAAAAGAAAACAAAAGAAGCCGATAAGTATAGAAGTGGAGTTTTCAGGAAAAAAGATGAAAAAACATCAAATAAATATGTATACCTAGAAAAATTTGGCATATCGACAGTGGTAATTGTGAAGCAAAATGAATTAAAATGACATATACAGTGAGAGAAGATAAACAGAAAGCGGCTAGCAAAAGTTTGTATAAAACCAAAATAAATGGGAACAAACAAAAGTAAAAGAAGACAGAAAAACGTGAAAAGTGCGAAAAAATTGGACGTAAATACAGCAACTCTTAAAGTACAGAAAACATATGGATAATGATTTTATAATAAAGTAACTAAGCCTATACAAAAAGGTAAATATATTCGTAAAACTGCGCTTAAAATAATCGCATCTAAAAACTGCTACGAACAGTGAATATATAAGTTTTATTTTGACTGAAATCTGTAAAGCTTATAAAAAAAACCGTTCGTGACGCCAAACACAGACATAATTTCGTGGCGCCATCATATTTACCCCTCCCTGTAAAATAACCCATTTATTAATTAAATTTGATATAACCTAATTGAAAACAAACTTTCTAGTAGTTTCAATGTGTGTATATTTATTTATTCTGTAATGTATTCTAATATCACTTTAATCCTATACATCCTATAAATTTTCTATCAGAGAATTTCACTGCATTTAGAGAAAACTTAACTGCATTCCCTTTCGTTGCTTTATGAGTACAATAACTTTCGAAACTAAGATTTTTCCCCATAGTTCATAATAACGTTGCAAATAGCAAGTACCATTTAATAACCTTGGAAATACACATGTAATGAAATTACCTACTCTCACTATACCACTTTCCCTTAATTGCTTACCAATGGTAGATGCTACACATTTTGTAGGTCATCAGAAACGCCTCAAGTCGCTTGTAATTGCTTTGTACATTTGTAACACATACATACAATTTATAATTTATGACACGATGTCTATAGTCCAAGAATTTCGCAATTTTTTTCTGAAGAAAAACATTGTGAATATAACATTAAAATTTTTTTTTTATTAGTGTACATTGTGAAAGAAAGAAACTAAATATGTAATCTACTGTTCTCTACGAGAAATAATTTATTAACTTTAAATACAATTTAATTGACCAAATTAATGACTTAGTTTTTTTGTTACATAAGCTTTATTTGAATAATTGTCAAATTTATCAATTGTTTTAGTTTGTTTCACCAAAAGTCAAGGAAAACCTCAATCAAACTATACTATGTGAAAAGAAACGAATTACGCAGTAAAAGTGTATATTTTTACATCAAATTTTTAACAGATATTTACTGTGTTGAGAATAATAAATGACAGAAAAATATAACAAGGAAGCAATAAACATTGATATCTTTTCTTTGAAGAATTTTAAAGGACACTTACAAATTTTATAGAATGAAGTAATTGAAACGAATTATTTCAAGAAATTGACAAATGAGGTGTTCAATATTAAAAAGCATCCAGACATAATAAACCACAGAGAAGATATTAAAGACCTAAATATAATATATGTACAGTAGCCTAAATAAATTGTACAAACCAGGCCAATGTAATTAACAAAAAAAATATATTAAAGAAATTAATAAGATAATAACCGTTGGCTACATTTGACCCACACGTTCGGAAATGATAGGAAAAAATATACACACACAAAAAGACAGCGCAATAATTACAGTTACATATTATAACATAATAAAAAATTGTAACACTTGATTTTCCTTTTTCTTATTTTAAATCAATCTGGTTTAGTTACAGTCTGTACTTGCAAATTAATGAATATGGGATGTCCTTTAAATTTTGCATAATGGGACATAGAGGGTGTCATTAATCAAATGTCAGTACTAAAAATTAACCTCCATCTTTAGTTAACCTAACTCCAAAATTTCAGTGCGATACGTGTAGTGTTGTAGCTACAACGAACTGTCAAAGTTGACAAGTTAGTTGAACAACGAGAACATTTTCGCGGAATAATTTTTTATAATTTTCGAAGACAATTATCTCAACAAGAATGCCTCGCCGAATTGGTTTCTGTTTCCGGCAATGATGCACATCAGTCAACAATTTCTCGTTGGTGTGGAGACTTCAAACGTGGACTCCGTACAGTCCGGACTTAAATTCCAACGATTTCATTATCTTTTCGAAAATCAAGAACGGACTGCGTGGTTAAAGGTTCCAGTCGTCAGAATTTTGTCGCAATTTTGACTCAACCAACAAACAACAACTGCTTTCAGAATTAGTTCGAGCGCATGCAAAAGTGCATTAATCTTCGTGGAAATACTTCGAAAATCAATGAACTCTTTAAAAGCTATCTACTGTTTCATTCCAATTTTGTATGCGAAACTTAAAAAACAACTCACGTATTAAAATGCAAAGTTCGAAGACAACCACATTATCGCAAGGTAAGGGATTTTGAAAAAGTTCGTATCGTTGTATCACATGAGACGGATATTATGTTTCGTGAAAGCGCTAGGCATATGGAAAGAAATATTGCTTCAGTTGCTTTAGTTCGTAGAAGAGGACAATTTGAAAAGATCATGTAACAGGAAGATAAGAGACTAAGATTGTTTGCCTTTAGAAATCGTCATAGTATTTCGATGTTTCTGGGAAAACTTTTCTTGGCAGAGATAGACCATGGAATAACAATGTGTTCCATATGTTGCCATATTCGTTCGTGCGAATTGATTTCTTACCGTTCGAAGCTGTATTAAGAAAGCCTGCAAAATGCAAAAATGCCTGTCGATATATCGAAGGATTCATAGTTGGCAGAACGGAACAGGTACAAGATAATCTCGTAAGATTATAGACGAACGTTTGAGAACGAATAAGGTTTCAGACCGTTGGGTATTAATACTGTTAAGACCGTAAAAGAAACTGAACAGGTCTGGTATATGCCACCAACTTGAAGAACCTTTAGTCTGTTACGGCGATTAATTCTGTTATGGGATAATAACTAGTGATGGAATACTTTACTTCAATATTGATGCCAAAAATTAGTCTAAAGAACAACGCAAACCCGAAGGAGGACATTTGTTTAAAAAGTACTGCAATTAATACAGAATATTATTCTAATCTTTTATCTGTTACATAACGGCAGATACCTTGCAAAAAACGGCTTGCAAAGTTTAATAAACGTTCGATATTGCAACATGACAATACACATGCCGCACAAAGAATGAAGGCTTTTATTTTTCATTTATTTTATTTTCCACATCCACCTTGTTCACGTCACGTTAAATAGGTGAATTACAGAGACTTCGAAAAAGGTCTTTGTGGACGGTTTAAAAAAAATAATTTCAAGATTATTAACTCTTAAAGTGCCAACGTTGCTGCGAGTGACACTAAATGATGAAAATATTTATAATACTTTACCACATTGTAACACAGTCACATAAATAGCCAAATCTTAATAGACATTTTAAATAAGCTAAGCATTTCGCAGTAAAACTGATTGACAATTTTGGAAAGAATTTTAGCAATAACAAATGTTATTCAAAGGGTTAAACTAAGAATATATTGAAAAACTACATTCTTAGAACCACTATAAATATTGGTTTGCACTTATATGCAAAAATATGATGTACCACCCCTGAACTTAACAGGGTATATAGTATATGCAATATGGTCTGTATGTTAGTAGCATTCATGAAAGGCACATGTATATCTACTACTGCAACACATGCAATTAACAATAGGTATGTAGTTTGTATTAATAAAAAAAGAAAACCAGACAAGATGAATTTTAATTCTGTTGCGGTCGACTTTATAATTTTTATAAAAGTTAGCAAAATAAAAAGATTATATGCAACAAATTCTTAGAACTTCGGAAAGATTCCTCATACATATTTGCTTATTGAATTTACTAATATTAGTCCAAAAACAAAACTAGCAACAACGTATTGAAAATGATAAGCAGATAATTTTGTGTTCATAACAGCGTTACATATACATATGTATAAGATTCGAAGAGTTGTAGACAATTCTAAAAAAGACAAAAACATCTATTAAGTTATTAAGTCATATGATTTCTATTTAATTTACATTATTATCGCAGGCTCATAAAATAAATCATGTATTGAGATATCTCTAGTAGCCAAGGAGTAAATTAATATGTTTAATTGTCCGTAAATGTCAAGTTCAAAACATACACATATGTATGTATGTACAAAGCAGATACCATATGTACATATGTATATGTCAATGCGTACAAAGTATGTGTGAATACCATGTAAGTAATGTGAGTGTAAGCCATAAAAAGGAAACACGTATATGTTGTTTCTTCGAGTTCGATACGTAAAACTATAAGTATATTTATAAACATACCGAAACGACTATATCTTGGAAAATGTTGATTTTATCTTTTATTTATTACTAATTGATTATGGCGTTGCGAAGATAAATTTAGCGTCGTTGTTTAAATGGCGATTTTTTTAAAATAAAGTCAAGCATAAGGTGATTCTTTTTCAATATTTTTTGCTAAGGCATTTCAGGAAGATACTCATCTGTTCATAATAATAGTAACACGTAAAACGAATAACGAAAATATGGGACATTATATTCTAATCCTTACTATGATTATGAACTTTATAATAGATACGTTTACTAGGACATTATTTGAAAGCAATTCGAATATTGTGTTTGTGGAAAAAACTACCTCTATTCCTACTATACCTTGTCTCAGAATAAGGAGTGATTCAAATATTGCGTAAAAATAGTACATATTTTTAAGGGATTTCATTCATTCTTCGACAGACAAGTTTAATATAGATCAATGAATGCCAGATATCCGCCATTTTTCATGACCTGTAAACGTTAAACTATATTTTTGCATTGTTTCGTTTAATATTATTTAATCTTAATTTTGGATAGGTTGTACATATTGGGTTGGCAACTAAGTACTTTCGGTTTTGTAGTATAAAATAAAACACTTTTTTTTTAAACAAAAAATAGTTTTTAATCAATTATATATTTTCCATTTTGCTCAATGACTTTTCGCCATCTTTCTTTCAGCTGCATGATTCCGCGCTCATAAAATTTCTGGTCCTTATCAGCAAAAAACTGAACCAGGTGCGAGTGAAGGTCATCGTCATTTGTGAAAGTTTTACCATTCAAAGAATTCTGCAAACTTCGAAATAAATGGTAATCAGATGGTGCTAGATAAGGGCTGTATGGGGGATGTGGCGTCACTTCCCAGCCAAGCTCCAATAGTTTCCCACGAGTTGCCAAAGATGTGTGAGGCCTTGCATTATCTTGGTGAAAACTACACCTTTCCGATTTGACAATTCTGGCCGTTTTTCATTGATTGCTTCATCCACTTTTATTAATTGTTGACAGTAAACATCAGAATTGATCGTTTGGTTCCTTGGAAGCAGATCAAAAAACACAACACCTTTGTAATCCCACCAAACTGACAGCATGATCTTTTTTGGATGCAATTCAGCTTTCGATGTGGTTTGAGCTGGTTTATCGTGTTTGCTCCATGATCGTTTTCGAACTATGTTACTGTACAGGACCCATTTTTCATCACCAGTGATGATTCTTTTTAAGAAAGGGTCGGTTTCATTTCGTCTAAGGTGCATATCGCAAAAGATGATTCTTTGTGTTAAATGAATTTCTTTCAATTCGTGAGGTACCCAAATATCAAGCTTCTTAACTAGCCCAGGACATTTGAAATGTTTTTCAATTGTTGTGTGCGATACATGTAGCCTCTCCGCAACCTCTCGAACAGTTATATGACGATCCTCTTCAATTATGACTTTGATTTGGTCATCATCAACTTCAGTATGCCGACTAGAACGTTGCTCATCTTTGAGGGAAAAATCTCCAGAACGGAATTTTTTATACCAATTCCGACACGTGCGCTCTGTTAAGCAATTAGCACCATAAACTTTACATATCTTTTTGTGAGCCGCAGCAGCTTTCTTTCCTTTACGGAAACAAGATAGTAAAATATGTCGAAAATGTTCGTTTCTGCACTCCATTTAAAATTAACCCACAACTAATAGCTTTAATAAAAATCACGCACTACTTGCTTCTGAAGTTACGTCAATGTAACTAGTATCACGCGACAAACGGTAAGGTACAGCACTAACATACGTTATACAAAAAATAAAGCAACGCTCTCTAATCAGTAAAAACCGAAAGTACTTAGTTGCCAACCCAATAGTAATGCAAAAAGTAGCATTCATACGATCATACTTCCATTAAAATGAATTTTTTTTCGTTTATTTTTATATATAATAAGCTATGTGTTCTGCCTTTTAGCGAGATATTTGAATCACTCCTTTTTATTCTGAGACAATGTATAATTCCATGAAAATTCCTTTCCTGTATCCATCGAATCTGGAACATTGTAATATTTGTGACGTACACATACATATTTATTTTCTGCATTCATATATCGATGTGCAGACCAATATTGCTGGTAGCATTTCATTTGTGTAACTGTAGACTTTATGCCATGGTCCTACGTTGGTGGATTGGTCTATTACTCAATACTCTTCCTCATATAAGCTTTATCTAATTTGTCTTATTCTATACTAAGACGTGCTTGGATGCAAAGAAAAGATATTTTATTCGTTTCTCGTCAGTTCGATATATTACTGAATGATTTTTATAAGCATTGGATAAAAGCTCAAACAACATTTTTTTAATAATAGAATTGAAAGTACACTTTTAAAGTCTCTATATAATCTATTGCTTTGGAAATTGCTATAACTTCTGCCTTGAAGATGGACATGTAATAACTTAAACATCATAAATCCATCATTTTAAGGTCGTAGATGGCGTACCCATACACCTCGATACTATTTGTTGTATTCGTATATATAATATCTCAAATTAAAAATCCCGTTGTTGTTTCAAATATTAGATTGTCGCGGATTAAGATCCCATTAGAATGTAGATAATACGTTTGAATCGGATTTAAGAGTCATAGTATTCAAAGTGATTAAGTATCAAGGATTTCAATTCAATCAGACTAACTGTAGCTCAAAAGGTATCGACAAGTAGTGGTGATTTCCTTTTCACCCAGTTTTGTTTAATGATGTTCAATATCATTAACATGTAAACCTAATCAAGAACTTTCATTATACACATATCGCTATCTACCATTCTTGTCAAGAATGTAGAGAGGGCTCATGAATATCGACTTATAAGGCCGGTTTTGAAGTCAGTTTCATATGATCTAATGCATACAATGGAAATTTTTTTCGCAACAAACTTTTGTTGGTATTCTAAATACGTTTACATATAATCAAAAAAAGTAAATAAAACCCCTTATCACATCAATGTTCGTATTCTGTATACGGATTTGGACAACCAAGTTGTCATCATCAGGAAATAATTAATCAGTGTCGCCTCTGGTTGCGCGTGAAATCTCGCGCAGAAACAAATTCGTACCAAAGTCAAACACATCAGTTTGGCTTTTGACGGTTAATATCACACGATTTGTTTCTGTGCGAGTTTTACCACAGATTCATTAATATATCTTTCGCATTTTATCACTGAATATGATATAATTAAATATTGTCGAATATCAAATTAACTTTCTGTAATCAAACTGGATCGATAACATTTTTACTGAAACATGATAGATTAGACACGCAAAACATGTTACGGGTGACTGCTGCTGTTGTCGTTTGAGCAAAACTAGTGGCATAAGTTTTTAGAGATTACTTTATTCCAGTTAACCTAACTCGAGGTTACTTTGTGAACAGGAATATATACGAAATAATTTTTATTCAGTATCTTATAGTAATGCTGCTGGTGACACATTAATTTATAGCTAAATTCATTTACATATAATATATTATTCAAATCATACAAAGTAATTGTAGTTTCAAATTGCAATCAGCTTATCTTTGGCACATCATGAGTGCATGTTTAGTCTCTCATCAAAATGCAAGGCTTTCTCTAATTGTGTAGTAAAATATTCTAAAAGGTAGTCTAATAATATTAAAGCCGAAGAGGATGAACAACGAAGCAGAAAACAGTACGAACCAAGAGTAAGCGTTTCTGCGACTACTTCCAAATCGACATCGATGACATGCAACACTGAACATGATAATATTTCTTATGAACATCTTCTTATACACTAAACTCCTGAAACCGTGGAGATTAATTGAAGATATGGGAATTGGAAAGCAAACAATGTAAAACCAACAACCTACATATCAAATAGATGCTATGTGACAAAAAAGTAAAAATAATAATAAAAGTATATATTTTTAAACTCAGTTTTGTTTTATGTGTTAAGAATAATATGTGTTAAGAATAATAAATTTTCATTGAAGAAAATATATTCTGTCAATCGCCTAAGCTCGCTTCTAATAAGATGTTTTATGAACTCCTGGAAAATCTGATTCCAAGCAACTTTTAGGGCATCATATAGCTATTTTAAGTTCATTTGAAGGTTAGGAAGCATACCAACCTTCCAACCTATCACAGCCTAAATATGTACTATGTGCAACAGGTTTGGTCGTCACCGGAACATTTGAGAATATTGATGTGGGCCTGTTGCAGGAATCGTAATGTAACAGTTGTACCATGAGGACGGGCATTGTCTGGCTGGAATGTGTATTATTTAGCCCTCGGATATATGGTAAAATCAATGGTTCAAGATCTCTGTAAATGTACCTTTGAGTAATAAAATGATCTCTAAAAAAATACTAAAGGAGTACTATTCCTTATGCTAATTCCACCCTAAGCCATCTAGTAAATGTAGCCTCACGTTTTACGGAAAAATTTAAAAACTGCTTTACTCGCGTTTTATGTCGGAGTCGTCCACAACCACCATATATCCACAAATAAAACCGAGATTTGTCAACGATATTATTCCACACTTCATTACAATTTACCCGTATATTATAATATTCTAATCTAAGGGTGCCGATTAATGACAGGCAGTATTAGTCTTGAGCGATAGCAAATCAACTCTAACGAATACGGCGATATATGAAACTCATTGTCATTCTACGGCCTACCTCCTATTTCTTCGAGGCCATTTGAGTTCTGAGACTATTCGCTTTAGCATATATTCAAGGGCCAAATATTGCTACGTTTCAGCAAGACAATTCCCATCCTCATGTTGCAACTGTTACACTGCGATTCTTGCAAAAGTCTAACATCAATATTCTTCTATCGCCCAGAGAACATGTCTAGCAGATTCGATATGTCAAAGTGTTGGTATACTTCCCAATCCTCCAATTAACTTACAATCGCTATATGATACCCTACAAGTTGTTCGAAATGAGTTGTCCCAGGTGTCCCAGTTGTCCCATATGAATACAATGTTTCATTTATGTGGGGCGGCAACTCATTAAATTTTCTCTATAATTTTTTCTCCATCCCAAGAGTCTATCGTAACTGAGCTACAAGCATTTATAGTTTTAGATAATCCCATTTTCAAGATAGATTTTCGGTAAGTGTTTGGTGTGGTATTATTGGCGATCGTCTCGTTGGTCCATTTATAATCGAAGAACGTCTCACGGTAATTTATTATTTATGTTTCCTGGAAGATTACCTCACAATATTTCTGGATGACATGCCTCTTAATGTAAGATAAAGAATGTTCAGCACGATGGCGCAGCTCCGTAATTTGGTAGACAATAGGTTTTCTTAACCAAATTATACGAACTGGTGAATGAAAGAGGTTCGGCAGTTTCCTGGCCACCAACGTCACTAGTCTCAAATCCCCTACATTATGTTTTATGGGGAAGACTGAAAAATTTGGTTTATGCAAAACAAATTGAAAACAGAAAACAACTTGTTGTTAGAAGACTGTTAGCAGAGCTTTCTCTTCAATTCTAAGAAGAACTAGACTATGTATACAGCAACTGGGAAGACATCTTGGCCAATTAATTTAATTTAAATGATTTCCACTGAGATTAACTACTAACTGTATTAGTTATCCAAAGATACAATTGCTCCTGCTCGACTACAATAAGATCGTTAGACACATCCTCAAGCTGCGGCAATCATAACATGGGACGCCCGGTATAAAAGTCTTTAAGGACTCAAGATTAAATTAGACTTGTATATGTCAAAGATTAGTTTCATCTAGTTAAATACTAATAACACTTTTCACAAGGATAATTCGAATATTTTCGAATGTTCTTTGTTTTATTGAAGATCTCAATTTCTATCAATAGGAATCTGAAGAAATAGCCACATTAAAGATTTTAAGTGATCTTAAATAAAAAGTTAAAATATGATATCGAAAGAGGCAAAACATCCATCTCAGCGGGAATAATTCATTCATTTAGATTTAATATAATCAATCAAACACTATAAGCCATGAAAGGTGAAGGTTATAATTACTAACGAGCTCTACATAAAGTAGAATAGGATATCGTTAAAATGTCGAGCGAAAAAATTCTAACCGATATATGATAACATCCGAGAAAGTAACTTATATACTATATTATATAGGTATATATCTCTGTGTATTTGTATGTCTATCGATGACTAAAACGAAAATAGTAGCACGTTCACCTTTTTGCAATATAGGAAGCGAAGTTTCCAATCTCATACAATCGTACATTCGACATATGAGTCAAAAGAAAAATTTCTTTTATAATGACACAAAACATACGATTTTTTCGATAATTTTATTTTTCAGAGTAATTTCCCTTAACTTCTACGCATTTGCGTCACCTGTTCTACAACGATTTTATTCCATCAGAAAAAAATTCCTCTTGATTTCCAAAATAGGTATCAATCTCCTATTTCAATTGGTTGTCGCCTGCAAAATGCGTCCTCTCAAGTGTTCTTTCACATTTCTAAATTAACTGAAATCGAACAGGGTTAAATTCGGACTATACTGCGGGTAGTCCATCCCAAAGAACTTAAACGCTTTGGTCAATAGCCGTGCTAATGTTATTGTAGTTCTTTTTGGTCTGTATTCAACAAAAATTACAGCTTCGTTCGAACAAACAATTGGACAATGGATTCATGTTCCACCGAATGTTTTAACGAATATTTCGCTTCAAAATATAACGAAGCTACATCCTCTTTCATTGCATTCAAAAGCAAAACACTAACTTAGTTAAAATTCAGCTTCTCGTAAATAATTACGTGAATACAACGAACACATTTTTAATACACCACCCAATTCGCGAATTTTTATCTGTCCATCTCCTTTACTAAACTTATCAACTTGTCGAATCGTCAAATCACAACAGTAGCAAGTCTCACGATTTACGTCAACAAAATGATTAGCTTTTTAAAAAACATTCTTCACCAAATTATGTTTGTAACCGACGATAAATATCGGCATCTCACATAAAAGTAATAATTTGTTTTGCAACATTAACAGTTACATTATCCGAAGAGATGTTGGACAGATCATTCTTTTTATGACTTAATTGCAATCTCGTCTATCCATAGGCTGCATGAGTGTTTTAATTATTCTGAAGCAAATTTCTATGTAACTCATGAACGAAAGTCAAAAATTTAAGAAGATGAAATCTATATTTCCTCATAGTTAATGAGTTCACGAGTATATTAAAACACGTGGTTTTAAACTCTGTGCGTTTCAGTTTTTCATAACGAATTCACTGATTATCGAAATTGAATTTGTAAATCACTTTACAAATCGTAAGTTGATGGGCCATTCACAAGAAAAACTAAATAAAGGGACAGTATAGATCGTTCTCAAACAAATGTTATTCATGTGTAAACATTTATGTGTTCGAAATGTGCAAGCAATAATATTTTTTAAAAAATGTAATTAATTTAAAATTCAAACGATTTTAAGTAACCGACAAAATTTGCTGTGCTAATTACTTTATTGTAATTTTCATTCCAATGATAAAAATGTTTAGAATAGCTACTCCAATACTTTTGACAAAACACATAAAAACTTAAACTTACCTGACCAGCAATAGTTTGCAATACAATGAGACCCAGTCTCAGCAAAAATTTGGCCTTAAAAGCTTTATGTGCGTACATACGATGAGCTCCAATAGTAACTCCTTCACCGGATGCTAATACCAGAGAAGACACTGTAAACAATAATAAATTTGTAAGTGATTTCAAATACATTCTTTTCTTATATGATTAGGACTAATCTAACTTTAATTTTTAAAACGAATTTTGATTACTCAAACAATCTAGTACAATTTAGCTTCGTATTTATTTTTTGGTGTTTAATATCTGAAATTACTACTGAATTTCATAGAATTAAAACTCGTTCATTTGTTAAAATTAATATATAGCTCCAATTTAATTATATAGCGATATGATTAATAATAACAATAATAAAATAATAAATAAAATTTGAAAAAATAAAATCTAGAGTTGGTACTGCGAGCGTTCAGTCAACAGCGTGGGCTTCGAAGTGCAAGGAGTTTAGTCGATGTTATAGTCGGGGGACTATCAGTCAGCTGTCGTTCTTTAGACCGAGCACATATTTTATTTGTATCGTATTAGGAGTTTTATGTGGTTCAGTTTAATTATGTCACAATTATGAACGCCGAAAAACCTATGATCGATTTACACAGAAGTTTATTATTGAATTTCCAGATTTAATACGGGATGGAATTAAAATAATTTGTAAAATTTGTGACAAGGCTTTCATTGTTTGAAATAAACATGGATGTGAATAGTGCACAGCACAAAAGTAAGAAATTGCTCTGGGTTAAATAGCCAATTTATGTGTATTCGATTCATGATTATCATTGATTATATGTAATCTACCGTTTCATTTCTTAGATAAAGAATTGTTTTGCTCTTTCTGGAATGTACTCCAAATGGAAATTAATTAGCCGGACAGCTTTAGGAAAAAATATGAATGCGCAATGAAATTTTAAAGCAAAATAGAAAGAAAGACAAGAAATGATATACCTCCAGACGAAAAATATAAAAAGGAACTGAAAATAAAGCTGGTCAAAGTAAGAGAAAATAAATTCAATTAGTGATTGATGTCGGCAGGCTAAACAAAAGAGGATGTGGAATCACAAAGAAAAAACCGCTTAGATTAGATTGGTCCAGGTGACCTTACTTCACTGCAACATTTCCAAACCTATTGTGGTCCTCGTGTCTCGTTAAAGTACTGCATTCTTTTAATGGTTTTCTATATAGAATTCCGTTTCGAATATCGCGTTCTTACAAAACTTCCATATTAGTGTAATACGTGGATCGTAGTTAAGGGAAAACAAAACAAAGAGATAAAGAAACAATCATAAAGATGCAGAAAAAGCAAAAACAGAAAAATACCCCAAATTAAAAGATACAAAACATCGGACTCTAGCTAGAAAAGTTGAAAATAAAGAATTTAGTTGTCCTGCACCTAACGAAGAACGAGCTTAAGGCTGAGTAAATAAGTATATAAGTGTTAATCAATATTTCGGGTAGAGACTATAGATTTGAAGAAGGGAATTCTGGTCTTGTTCTGGCATTCCAGGATAATGGTGCTTTTTGCTGACAATGCAATCGTCCTAACCTACAGATGCACACATTAATAAAATTTAATTACTTTTAGATATTTTCGACTGCTTTAATTTTTTTTCGTCTGAATTAATAACCCTTCAGAACACATAAAATACGCAATTAAGATTTTTGTGTGTTGCTCAGAAACTATCAAAGAAAAAATAGGAAGTTGAACATCAAGTCCTTTCTGTCCTGCAGCATTGCGCTCTTACAACGACTTTCAGATTACGGCGTCGCTAGAAAAATAGTTTCAATTGTATTCGAAACATTTTGTTTTTATTCGGGGGCTTGTGAAAATGCAGAAACAGTGTTGTAAAGTCGATTCAAAATGTTTTTGTACGTTTACAGATGTTATATGCTAGAAAAAAGTGCTAAAATAATAAAATATACGCTTAAAGATGCTTATTTGCATTCTTTGGCTTTTCTGTGGCCAATAGTCCAAAGCCGTGGGTGCGGAAATTGTTTTGTAACATGTGCAGAATAAGTAATCACTTTTCATTTTCTTTTCCAATGCTATGGAGAGGACCGAAAAGTCATGTATTATAGATGATTGCTACTTTTGCTTGATGAATGTCGTCGGTATAAATGAAATAAAACTAGCACAGTGTAAATATCCTGACGTATAATCAGTGTCCAATGTCAATTGCATCACCTCTAAGCAGTGGAAGCGATTTCGTCATGAAAGAAAATCATTTAATTTCGCAAAGTGAACTGAGCGATTTGATTCCTGATTTGAATTTATCGAACCAAAAAGCAAAATTACTTGTATCACAGTTATAGGAGCGGAAATATCTTGGCACTCGAACACAAGTCATTGTATACAGAAACAGAAATCAGGCGCTTCTACCGTTCTTCAAAAAAGAAGAGAACATGAGTGTTTGCAATGACATCAACAGTTTATTTGATGTGATGAATACATCGTACGATCGAATGAATGGCATTTGTTCTTCGATAGTAATACAGTCTGCAGGCTACTCTGTTACACAATGGAAATGAAAAACCACCCATTCCGATTTTCATGCAGTACAAACGAAGAAATGCAATATCACAATGCGTAATATCTTGGCAGAGATCAAATACAATGAGCATCAATGAAAAATTTGTGGCGATCTAAAGATTTGAAAATGAATCTGTTTAAATCTGAAACATTATCTGATTTACACAATATTCCAACAGGTAATTAGTCTCTTGTTTGGCATGCAATCTGGATTGACTAAGTTCTGCTGTTTTTTGTGCATGCGAAATAACCATGCAACTAACCATCATTATGCGAGAATGAATTGATTGAATCAAATTGCCATTAATTGTCAAAAATCCTAAAAAATAAATTTATTGAATATCTCAAAAACTAGAACCAATATTAAAAACCGGATTGAAGATTCGCAATCAGAGATCCAAATTACCTTAGAAGTAACTTTTGGTTGCTTGTGTCGAATTCATTCATTGATTTCAATATATATACAGTCTGACGCAAAGAAAACCGAACTTTTTTAAAATAGTAATTCTTAGTGGCGCCTATCTATAAGACAATGTTGATTTGCTTTTATGATTCGAAAGGTATAGTGCACAAAGAGTTTGTACCAATTAGTCAAACAGTCAATGCTGTATATTATCTTAGTGTTATGAAACATCTTTTAGAGCGTAGCCGTCGTGTGCGCCCTCAATATCGTGAAAATGGTAGCTAGCGTTTGTTACATGACAATGCACCATCTCACCACTCGACGCTTAACACTGATTTTCTAACTATAAATGGCACTTTAACCATCAACCATTCATCGTATTCACCGTATTTGGCCCCTTGTGATTTCTATTTTATCTCCGAACTACATTTGCCAGTTTGCCGATAAAAAGACAGCGTTATGCCGACGTCGAAGTCATTAAAAAGGCATCGACAGCGATCTTAAAGGACATCTCTGAAAATTAACTTAAAAATTCATTCGACATGTTAATTAACCGTGCAAAACGTTATACTGAAGCCGAAGGCGACTACTTTGAATAAAAAAAATGAATTTTACCAAAATAATAAGCTTTTGTTTTTATTTTAAAAAAGTTCGGTTTTCTCCGCCACAGACTGTGTACTTTATTGTTATTCTCGTCGAACGATTGTCATTCTGCTTTCTAAAACTATGTTAAATTAACTTTTGCAGTTCATTGCCATTATAATCGCCTTGTTATTGATAGTATTTAACAGTTACAAATATATTTTAGAGGTTACAACTGTTTCGAAAGAATTTAATCTAAAATTTGTTTTAACCATTACGTATATGTACTAGTTAAAATTATACCATTGCGTGAATTTTACATTACTCAAAAATTTAGATATAAATATCGCAATTTAAAGTTATGAAGGTCTTTGAATGAGAGTATCATGAACCTCGACTACCTTGAAAGCTTTCGTTACTGCACCAACGTCCGAACTTGAACCCAACACACTGCTATAAGCGGTCATGTTCGACAGTGCATTACTAGCTAATATCGTTTTGTCCTACTGTCTATCGTAGATAATATAAAATAACAATACGAATAACTAATTAATAATTAATAGAATACTAGTTTATAGTTAGAACAGTTTAACTTGTAAAATATTTTTTTCAGATATTGTTATTGATGTAAATAAAACTTATATTAAATACATTTATTAATTTGAAGATGCGTTAAATCTTAGCCTCCAAATATTCAATAACACCAACTTTGCTTTATGCACAAGCATATGTTTTATATTTTTCTTTACCTCATAAACAAAAGTTGAATTTTACATTTTCAAAGATTATTCAATTAAAAAACTGGACAATTATGAAGAATTCATAAAATATGTTTTAAAAAATATAATTGCAAATATATTGTGCAGTATAGAAACTTGTTATGGAATAAATTCTTTACTTCCAAAACTAAAAACAATTGAAAATTATAAGAATCATTGAAATGTTAATCTTGTTTACAAACGTATCGAATACATTGTCTCTCTTCAGGTTATTACATTTTACTGTATCGAAAAGATACGATAAACCCACAAAAAATCGTACGTTAATAACACCAAAGTTTACCTGAAGAGAGTTAATATGCTCGAAACGCGTTGTAAATTATAACATTTGAACGATTATTTTTTTAGCTAATGGCTTTTACCAAGTTTAAAGTGTTTATCTATACACGCGTAATAACATAATTTTCCACACGCACCGTTTTAATCATTGCGTTTTCTTAATAAGTGTTAAAAAATACGGCTACTAACTTCTAAACATTTTGAGCTTTGTCTCCGTAAAGTATCCGTTGTTCTTTTGCCTGTTTCATGTTTTACTGTAATATTGGCTGCAGCATTTCTAATAAGTCGAATTAAACCCGCCCGCGTGTTGTTTTCTACTTTATAAACCTCATTTATAAGTCAGACCATAAAGAGCAATCCAATGGCCTACCAATCCAACGCCCTGAATATCTTTCAGTCACATGTAGCCTGATCTAATCAACGAAATGAGCAGGAGCTCTACTGCAGTGGTAATATATTTATATTTTAGAATTTACTGAAACATCCTCTAGCAGTTCTTCGAATTTATTTTGTGAAAAAAGTTAGATAATGATCTGCTGTGAGGTAATTCTCCAAAATGATGGGGCCTATAAATGACTATCAACCACAGCGCACGTTACATGAGGATTGTCGTCCGACCTGATGAGCATTATTGACGCCATCGTGACTGATTACCAATTATTCACTGACAAAATTGCATGCGTGTAGAATCTTCCAGTTGTAGGTGATGTACGCGCTTGTAGGTTACACAGTTTTCGAGTTTCTTCTACTAAATGAAGAATATTTTCAACTTCATCTAACAATAGGTCATGGTAGTTCATACGCTCAGATTTTATGTTAGCACTGAGAAGCATTACGATCTTACACAGTTTGTTGCTCACTTTAATAAACACGTTTTCATCTCGAATATTAAAAAACTCAAGATGAAAACGCGTGGAAATCAATGATGATATTCTTCAGCGGCTGTTGTAGTACTCCCTTTTCAAAAACTATAAGCAGACACTATGTACTTTACACCGTACACATTTGTAAATTGGTGTTAACCCAACGTTTTCAATATATACACAGACATTTATTTAAGACGCAGTAATTTGAAAACGCGCAAACAACACCATTTATTACACTACTATTATTCTTTAGAAGCAATTAATCGTAGAAGAAACTACAGAAAAGTAAACCTTAAAATACTTGCAACTAGAGTACACACTGGTGAATAGTTTCAAAAGAAAAGACCACTGTACTTTACACAAAATATTCTAAAATAATCTTTAAAAAAATTTTAAAGATAAGTTTTTGGTGGCCCACCATCTTGTTAAAAGCAAATGTTGAAGCAGGAATATCTACGTATTCCTCATTTGGGAATATTTGAGCATGAGGTGTAAGTTCGAAGCGAAGAAAATCATGGTTTCACCATTTAACGGACCATCGAAAAAATATGGTGTTAAAATATGATTTTTTGAGGAACCAGCCCAAGTTCTCAATTTCTATGGATATTGGGCCATACACAATATCGTGCATTCAGTGAGCACTTACAGTAAGCCAATACCTACAATTTTGTCTGTGAACGTCATCGTTGAAAGGGAAAGGAACTTTGTCACTAAAGATAATACAATTTAATAAATTGGGGTGTTTTTTCAATCGTAACGTGACAATATTGAAGTCGTCGGTTGAAGTCGTCCTCATTAAGTTCATGTCGACGAATAACTCTGTAATGAAGTGATTTTCTTTTCTTAGAATCCTCCTTGCAGTTCGCGAACTAGTATCGTGGTTTAATCCAGAAAAGGGAAATAAACCCATACCATACCAATATTCGTACTCAGTATACGTATTTCGACAACTAAATTGTCATCCTCAACAGATTATTAATCACAGTTTCGCACCTGGACCCACACAGAAAATTCCGCATACTACTTTCGCCAAAACTAAACACACACTTTCACAAAAAAACCTTTAAATCATTTCCTAGCCTTAAAAGTAATAATTGTACTAATGTATACCCCCGCTAACACTTATGGACTTTTTTCTATTTTGTTACAGTCGTATCTTCCAGGAGGTTCATAAAGCAGTGTGGAAGTATTAATTTTAAGACTGGGAACTATTGACTTACAGGCTTCTTGTAAAGGCCAGTGTGTATTTGCTTTTGGCGAAAATAGTACCCTGAATTTTCTGTGTGGACTTTACCTGAACCGGGCGGATCAGGACATCCACAGCGGAGAATATCTCGCAAGTATTCATGCTCCATTGCTCCATTTTCTATAGTATTTTACTTACACATGACTCTTATACGATGGTTTTGATATTTATCATCAAAAAGATTTACAACTTCGTTTTAGGATCTAGTATTTTCACCATATCCAACCATTATTAAAATTTCTATTCTTTACTTTTTAGATAAATAAGGGCCCATTTTGTCGTGGTATTATTCGATGATGAATAGTGAATAGTGAATTAAATAGCATTTAAAAAGAGTAAATTCTTAAAAATTTCTTTTGACTTTTCTATTTTATGAACCGTTTATTTATCTTGCATCTTATGTGATGTTAGGGTACCCATAAGTGGATATTATCCATTTCCGAAAGAACAAGGTAAACTTGCAATTTAAAAAATTAATTAATGAAGTCATACTACGTAAGGTAGTGAAAGAAGAAATTATTTTAATCGGATGCGGATCCGCAAGAAATAATAAAAATCGATCTATCCGTCGATCAAGAAAAGTATTAATTAAGAGTTTTGAAGGTGAAAAATGCACGGAAATATTTCCTTTCATGTCATTCTAATTGCCTGAATAGTATTGTGTTACTCTATTCTCTCCATTAATTTTAATTATAGCTACTTAACAACTAATTATAATATTAATAAACGAAAGTAGGTAATTAAAACAAAATTTTGTATTACACTAGTAACGAAATAAAATATTTTATATCTACATCCTACAACCGTTGAAACACAAATTTAGATTTAAATAATAATGGCAAAAATATAAAAAATAAAATCTATGTAAAACAAAAATAAAAGGTTAATCAATAAAATCGTCGTACATCAAATTATAGACAAATTTATCTTCAACTGCATGCACAGAAAGTTAAACAGTGTAATTTTAAAAAATACATATATACAAAAGCTCTATACTTACTCCAAAAGGTAGTCAAAAAATTGGCATGTAACATAATATAGATTCCATAAAATCCCAGAGTATGTAATATAACGAATCCAGTTATGTTAATCCAGACCCATTTTCTCTTGAAATTATAATCGGTGCCTATATCTGAGGGCAGCTTCAGGTGGGTATCGACGACATAACCCTTCTTTCTTTCAGGATTGTCGAGAGGAATATCCTTAGAATTAGGTGCCATCTTTCCGAGAAACGCGATTAAACAAAGTAAGTATCACACAATATTAATTATTTAAAAAAATATGAACAAAATTCAGAAAAAAAAATTTAAATAAAATTTCAATATTATATTATTTATTTCAAGTCTAGATAAAGTAGCAATTGTCTGTTATATTTTTTGAAATCTGTTAAATTTTCGTTAGACCGCTGCCTCTTATTTGAGTGATGTAATTAAGGCGTATGTTTTTTCAAATATGATGTTTTGGTTTTTATATGTGACACCTGCCGCCGCTTGTGCATTTAAACACATTATATACTGACTTCAATGAATAGATGCAGGACACTACATTAGAAGTGGGGTATTTAGTATCTAAGCAAGTAAAAGACTTTCCCTATACCAATTTTTCGGTAGTGGTACGAACTAGAAGATTCTAAACTAGCGATACAATTGACGATTAATCATTTCGTACAAAAAAACGTATGAAATAGCCGTATTAAGAAAGTTACTAACATTATTTTTTCTCAAAGTTCTCTTCGAAAAATTCCATTTATCAAATGTTACAAATCTCAATTTGCGCTTCTTGTCGACTAAATAAAAAATATTGAATTTAATTTGCGCCTCCTTTAAAAGCTCTTTCTTTAATGTAAACGATGTTAAATAACATTAAGAGTGTTCAAATTATGTTGTTATACGATACTTGAGATTAATAAAAATGAATAGAGAATATAATCTTACAGAGAAAATGAGATATTTTCTATGTAAATTCCTATTAAAATGAAAATCCGTAATCTCACCGGCATCTCAAATGAAAGTTGTAAGAGGTATTTGTAATAAACAAAAAATGTAATGATAAAATATTAAAAGGTATCCGGTAACTTTACTACTTCAAATCGAGTCAATATAATGCAAAATATGTACATATTAGAATTATACAAAGTGTTTGGAAAACATGCCGCAAAAATTTAAGGAATGATTCTTGGGGTTATTTTAAGAAACAATATTATAGTTTACTAAAGAATACCAGTCCTAAAAAATGAATGTATTGGGTTGGCAACTAAGTACTTTCGGTTTTGTAGTATAAAATAAAACACTTTTTTTTTAAACAAAGAATAGTTTTTAATCAATTATATATTTTCCATTTTGCTCAATGACCTTTTGCCATCTCTCTTTCAGCTGCATGATTCCGCGCTCATAAAATTTCTGGTCCTTATCAGCAAAAAACTGAACCAGGTGCGAGTGAAGATCATTGTCATTTGTGAAAGTTTTACCAGTCAAAGAATTTTGCAAACTTCGAATTAAATGGTAATCAGATGGTGCTAGATCAGGGCTGTATGGGGGATATGGCATCACTTCCCAGCCAAGCTCCAATAGTTTCCCATGAGTTGCCAAAGATGTGTGAGGCCTTGCATTATCTTGGTGGAAAACTACACCTTTCCGATTTGACAATTCTGTTCGTTTTTGCTTCATCCAGTTTTATTAATTGTTGACAGCAAACATCAGAATTGATTGTTTGGTTCCTTGGAAGCAGCTCTAAAAACACAACACCTTTGTAATCCCACCAAACTGACAGCATCATCTTTTTTGGAAGCAATTCAGCTTTCGATGTGGTTTGAGCTGGTTTATTGTGCTTGCTCCATGATCGTTTTCGAACTATGTTACTGTACAGGACCAATTTTTCATCACCAGTGATGATTCTTTTTAAAAAAGGGTCGGTTTCATTTCGTCTAAGGTGCATATCGCAAAAGTAGGCCGACCAGAACGTTGCTCATCTTTGAGGGAAAAATCTCCAGAACGAAATTCTTTATACCAATTCTGACACGTGCGCTCTGTTAAGCAATTAGCACCATAAACTTCACATATCTTTTTGTGAGCCGCAGCAGCTTTCTTTCCTTTACGGAAATAGTAAAATATGTCGAAAATGTTCGTTTCTGCACTCCATTTAAAATTAACCCACAACTAATAGCTTTAATAAAAATCACGCACTACTTGCTTCTGAAGTTACGTCAATGTGAATAGTATCACGCGGCAAACGGTAAAGTACAGCACTAACATACGTTATACAAAAAATAAAGAAACGCTCTCTATCAGTAAAAACCGAAAGTACTTAGTTGCCAACCCAATAGTAACGTAGCGATCTTCTTTTGTTCCAAAAAGTAACTACTTCTACATTTGAAAAATATACTTAATAGACCACCAATTAAACGGACACAATTAAGGATGAAGTAAATAATACTACATCAGAATAATGGGTACAAATGTGTAATACCCATACAAAGGATTCGCAAATTATCTAAATTTTAAATTGGTGATATTGGAAACCTGTTTGCTACTGCACACGGTGAAACTGTGAAGTTGATTATAAATACTATTACGTTAATAGAATTGGAGAATGATTATATCGTATTTAAAATCTGGAAAATTGTGTAAAATAAGTAAAGCAACATTATTTTACGTGCGTTACTTCTAGTACACCCTGAGAATTTTCTCGCCAATGCAACTTCATTATATTACGTCAAAATCATAATGTCTTTAAATCAATTGGACGGAGCTGCCATTTCAGATTGTGTTTCTGCAAGTTATGACCCGAATCGGGGTAAAGACTAAAATATCTTACAGCGCCGACAAGTCATCTGTAAACGCTTAATGGATAATAAAGACAAACGAATATACGAGCAGCTGGAGCAGTTACAGCAAAGTTGAATCTGAAAATAGCATTCGTTACTTATTTTCATGGAAATATTCGAGGAAGGAACCCAAATTTTTTAATTTTGATTTTAACATCTGAAATACAAGTCATGAGATATAAAATTGTCTTTTCTGATGATTGTTAATTTCAGACGAAGATATTATATGTCTTTCCTATTTTTGCTTTTTTTGGGATTTCGCCATGGTTGTTGTAACTATATTCAACACCATTCATACTACCAGTTCGTTCAAAATCTGCAACAAAACTAATTCCTCGATAATTTCCGTGCTAGTTTGGGCTGTAGATTGGAAGCATTTCCAGCTGGTGTTTCATAATTTTCTTAGTTTCTATTTACTTATTCAATCACTCACCCAAATATTAAATGTTACTACTTACGTCGAAATTTTATTCAAAATAATTGGTATAACCACGAAATCATTAATTAATTAATAAATTGTATATCACAGTTATAACTAGTATTATGTATTATTATTAAATTGTTCGAATATGAAATGGAAATCAATACTTTGCATTTCGTAGAGAAAATAGTTCTAATTAGAAAATCCGCTGAACGAATCAAGAATATATTCTCGGCCATTATTTATTATTTCATCCCTAATTTTTCAATTGCACGTCGGAAGAAATTAGGTAGTTTGGAAGTAAAGAAGACGTCAACCCAATATTGAAGCGCGACATCGTTATTAAAGGAGATTCCTAGAAGATTGTCGAGGGAGATGAGGAGACATGAAATGATCTTCCCACCGAGTTTTTTTTTCTATTGTTAGTAATACGAGAGCGGACGTTATCGTGCTACAAAATGACTTATTGATGCTTTCCCATTAGAATAATTACGTTTTTGATGATGTCTTCCGTCGTGAGATGTAAAATTGGTACATAATAAGCGATTAACAATTGAATATATGACTACTTCATATATACATGTCAAATTATTAATGTAGGGTTAATAAAATATTTTAACTCAATCATTTATTCATACATTAATGACAGTGCTCTCTAACCTATTATTTCCAAAGTTTGACAATTTTCATAAGCGGATCTGACTTATAGACTTCTGCAGTCATTATCAATGATTACTTCATTTTGGCTTTCAAGTTGGAATCATCTTTACCATTATGTAGAACGATTCTTCATTAGATTAAAGATGATAACACAATCTGTCAATTGCTCTGTCTTCGATAATGTGCCAAAGTTAACGTCTCTTGTGTTTTTGCAAACGATGGAAAGAACCGAGTTGCGAGCTTTTAAAACGTACTTTCATTCGAAAGGTTTAATACCAACAGAAATCAAAGTAGAGTTGGATTTAACACTATTATAGTTTGAACCTTCGCTTTCAATGGCTAAAAACTGGATTTCCGAATTTAAACGTGATTGTATGAATCCAAAGAATGAATTCGACAATGGACGTTCATAAACGGCCACTATCCCACATATGAAAGTGCATAAAGTAGCAGAAATAGTGCAAATTTTCGCGAAAATAGATCATCTTCAAGCCAAAATCATCCTAGAAGCAATAGAAAAAGAGAAACAATAGAATAGTTTGAACAGTGACTACCAAATACATGGAAGAACGTCTTTCCCTTATACACTCACAGCGCAAAACAGTCAGACACGATTGGCCAACAAAACGTCGAAGGTAAACTAAAGCAACGAAATGCATTTCAACGCCGCTGCGGTTACCGATGGGCTCTAGCAAGATAAATGCATTACACAACAACTTATATGTTCTAAATAATATTTTAATATAAAATGTAACGCATAATAAAAAATTCATGTTGGCGTCACGGACAAATCATATAAAATTATAGAGGCATTCAGCACGTTAATATGATAAACCAGAATCACATTGTACATAAATTTCACTGCATCACGGATTGAAATTAATATGCAGAGACGAAACAAAACATTTGAAATGTTGAGTAAAATAATGTTAATAAACAAGTTCACATAAATACTATTTTTGTTTATTATTGATCACGAGCTACTGTATTATAACAATAATTTTTGAACATTTCTTCTATGCTGTTCCTAAGCTAATATTTTGGTAATGTGTGGAATTTTAGTTGCGTTTCTATTTTATGATTAAATAAAATACAAACCACCACTGTCTGTTTTACTGAGGAAATATCAAATAGATGTGCACCTAGGTTAGTGAATTTCCTATACCAATAACCAGTTGCTGCACATTTAATTAATTCACCTGCATCCGCGCAGATAGCAGATATTACATCAGTACATATTAGATTCGTTTAGCAAAATTTCGAATAATTGTATTACAATATTGTGCTATAATCAAGAAAATGCTGACTATTTCAAACAAATAAATTGGAAAATGGAGAAAATATTTTTTGCTAAATTCATGAACATATGTATGTTACCTATATAACCTCTAACCTACATATGTATATACACTTTTTTAATCATTAAAAAGAAGCGCATTAATACTCTTCCTTTGTCATTGATTGATTCATATTAGACATTCTAATAAAGCGTAAATGAATGCTTTTTTTAATTCTGGTACCTGTTGTAGATCTTTGCAGTTCTTTCAATAAAACTTTCTAAATGTAAAAAGAGTAATAAGAATAAAAATAACGATGGTGTCCGATGGATGTATATAAGTATATATATATACATGTTATAAGCAGTACATAATAAATAGTATAAAATTAGTCAAACACAAAGAAACGCCTACACATTAGAATGTTTACGTAATGAAACATTTTGTTTCTAAATATTCTTTAGTTGTTCCTTTGAAAAGTTTATTGTTATTCGTAGAGCGATCAATTCTTATCGACATGACAGAATAGGATTCGATATATGTGAGTACATACGTTACCAAAAAATATATAACTGATCTGAACGATCTATCTACCTTGGTTAAATCACCGTAAATATTAGGTATGTATGATACTTATTACGAACCTGGTGCGCAGACAAATGTGACCGCTCTAGCTGTAAGTAGTATTTAATGCAATAGTATAAGGTAATTGATTGAAATCATTCATTAAAGGTATATTTTCAAAAAAATTCAAATATCTACAGTTTAAGAAAGTTATCCTAGAATAACTTGAAGAATTCAAAATATGAAATAAAAGTACATATTTTCATTTAAAATAAATGAGTTTGTAGCAACTCCCCGTTAAATCGGAAATACAGCTACCATAAAAATATTTACTTCGAACATGATCCCATTATTATCGAAAATTTTCAGAAAAAGGTTTCTTTTTCTGAAAATTTTCACACTTGCAAGTACTGCTTTATTTAAAGCAGTACTTGCAATAGGTCTAACGAGCTGTTTCAATCAATCACTTCGTATAATACGAAAATATTGTCAAATACCAATATGGCATTTATCCAATCGTTCACCAATTCATATATTCAGATCAACAAATACAAGAGAAGCATATGATATATATAAATAATTTTACAAAGATGACACTTCAAAGAATCCATAAACAATTTTAACTGAAAGACAATATTAAACGACTTTCACAATTAGGCTAGACGTCAAAATAATAAGTCGATGTATAAGTTTGTAGCGTTTTTACTGAATTCAAAATTTGTTAATTTTCTAACAAACGAATTACATGAATTAATCAAGAATATGTAGCCTAATGATATGGAAATTTTTCGATTTCATACCTGAAACAATTCCTGAACTTTGAGTATTATTTATGTCTTTAAATCTAAAAAACCATTTTCGTTCTGTTCTCTCCCCAATTGCGTTTCCTCCGTGAATGGCACAAATAGTTCTAGCCTCCCGCTGCATTAACACCTTTGTTGAACTCAAACAAAAGAATACCTCGGAAAAGCTCCTGTTTTCATATCTAACATTCCATTTTCTTTTGTCAATAAATAAAACAGTATTTACATAAATTCAAAAACCATTCAATTAAACAATTATACGACATGAAAATAACTTCGACATATGGCTTTTGACTTTCATTTGATAGCACTCATCCCAGAAGCCAAAAAAATGCTACGAGTTAACATCAACCTTATAAGTTAAAGACGTTAATACTTCTGCAATTGATTCGAAATCACTAACAAAATATAAAAGGGAATATTGACATTAAAACATACAAACTCTTAGAGCTAGAAACCTAATAAAGCGTAATATGTTAATGCTAAAAGATATTTACGAAATGTAGAGAATTTAATTTCTAATATTTGATTTAAAAGTTATAGCAATCTGGACTAAACACACTCGAAATTTTGTCTGATATGCAACAAACTTTCATTGATAATGCTGGCCAAATTAAATTCGATGGTATGAGCAATAAACTGGCGGGCAGACAGGATCAGCAAAAAATGCACAACTCCGGCAGTAGTCAATAAAATTAATGACATTGTTTCAATAAGTAAATTAATATCAATCAGATAGCTAGTATATTGAACATTTCAACTGAACGCATACAATACAAAGCTGTTCAACAGGAACCAAGCCAATTTTTTGAGACAATTTTTACGATTGACTAAACTCTGTCTCGCCAGTATATTTCTGAATCCAAAAGGTAATCTGTAGCCTTTCTCAATGGACAGGTAAAGTAATGACCTCATTTTGGAATTCACAGAAGATCATTTTCGTTGACTATTTTGCAATTTACCAAATCATTAACCGTATTATGTTACTCTACTAGGCAAATTGAAAAACTACATAGAATGGCCATTAAAGATTTCTTTCCTCGCAACCATGCAAATTAATTGAGATTTCGAGTTACACCTCACCAACCCTATTTACAAAATCTAGCCTCAAGTAGCTAGCGTTTATTTCGAGTACAAAAGATAAAAGGAAATATTATCCTTACTTAATTTGACATTGGAAACAGCTGTTGGACAATTAGAAACGATTGGTCATATTTTTTATATATGTAAAAGGACACTATCTCAGTAGCCAGAAAGAAATACTTAGAGACTATCAGAAAAAGCATTAATTTATGGAAACAACGTTGATAAAGCCTATATTATATAATGTAGCTTAGAAACTAGCGGTTTCCAATAATGTTAAAAACATGAGTTAAGAACTGTAATTGAAAAGGGAACCACGAAATAAAAAAAGGTACGCATGAGCAACTATTCAATGATTTCTACATTTCAATCGCCTTCGATGCGGTTTTATTGTACATTTCGGACGGGAATTTATGAAGTACATTGCATCAGGATCTAAAGTTCCACACATACAAAATGCAGGTAGTAATTAAAAAAAAATTGGCCTTGTTTGAAATTATTTTAAGTCTGATTAAGATTTTCGATATTACCCTGTTGAACATCCTCACTAACTACGCGAGAAATCTCGGCTGAGTACACAGTGTGGTGTGCAGTATCATTTGCTGGAATTTTTCTCTTACTTTTTTGAGGATGCCAATGAAAATACAGGTTTTTTACATAATAAGGAATTATTCAAATTAATTCGATATGCATCCATCTTAATATCGTCTATTCTCAAGAGATTTTATTTGTTGTTTAGGGTTGTATAGTGCTAGAGTACTAAAGTTGTTAGCACCAATCTTTATGCTACGCTATATGAAAGCTGACACACCGTTTTTCACTTCATTTTCATGATATTTTACGTAAGTAAAAGAGAACGCGCGTTAAATTCGTGAAAAGTTGCGTAACGTTTATGGTGACAGTGCTCTTTAAGAAGGTCAATGTCAGCAATAATTTACGAAATTCCGTGCTGGTAATTTGAATCTAAACAACGTGTCTCGGTCAGCGACAATAAGATCGATCGAATAAAGGCGTTGATCGAGTCAAATCGATGGCATACGACACAAGAAATTCTAAAAACATCCATCATTCAAGCATACACAGCCACATGAAGAAGAAAGATACGATATTTGGGTTTTTATAAATCCAAAGTTCACTTGTGGGCACCTATAAATATTCGCCTTAAACATGATCAAAACTAGCCTTTTTGAAGCGACTGATAACTGGGGATGAGAGAGGAAGATTATTCTCTCAGCGTGGTGGGATCTTAAGGATGTGCTATTCGAACTTATATCAGAGAAAGAAGCAATTCATTCAAGTGTGTACTATTGACAATTGAACAATTTAAAAAATCCGTTAAACCCAGAAATGGTCAAAGTTCGTTATACAACAACGTGAGACCATACACAAGTTTGATAACTCATCAAAAATTATTAGATCTTGGATAGGATATGCAACCACACCCACTATACCTTCCTGACCTTGGCGGGATGTGGTACCATATCAACGACCTATGAAAGATACGTAACTTTTACGACGACATAATATGTTAATAAATGTTAATCTTTGAAATGATGCAAAGTTTCTGGTTTCCGCATACGAAATTCATAAATTTAATTTTCTCTTTCACTTGTCTAGACAGATTATTTATAGTACATAATTAGGAATTTACTATATTAATATTACATTGGCGTCTTATACAAAATTAATCGTCAATTATAGATAATATTCAGTTTATTTTTATGGAGATTAGCAAATTAAGATTACAACTATGTTTCGTTACAAGATTAAAACATGTTCCTTGTTGCTACATTAGAAAATATTTAGCAATGCGTGATCGTGTTACGTGTACATACTACTTGACATTGGACATTTGTTGTCTAATTAATTCTTAAAGTTTGGTACAATGCGTGTAGTACAATATTTACAAGCAATTTATAACAAAAAATAAGTTTTATGTTTTTATATACGAGGAGAAATTAAAAAGATTCTGGAGCAAGTATAATCTTTACTCTTTAACATAATTTAGTAATACGGCTACTCTTTATTTCAGCAACTTCTATATCTATTTATTCATATAACTTAAACAATTAATATTTCATTACTGTTATAATATAAATTTGACTCTTTTATGTTTAGGTTTTCGACCATTAAAGATAATGAAATACTTAGTTCATATAACGACGTTTCGGGGGATTTTTGCCCTCTTTTCCAACTTATTTACTTCGTTGTTTTCTTTTTCTTCTTTAACTTACAATATATCGAATCTATATATATTTTTTTGATTGATTCCTTTCGATATTTTTTCAAAAATACACCAATATTTATAAAATTAGTTTAAAATGTTTGTGTTTTTGTAAATTGACAATTTTCAGCGGGATAAAATGTACGTACTTATAAATATTATTTACTGAATAGTGTTCGTGGGAAACACTTTATACTAACAAAATTAATTTAAAATATTTGCGAATTGAAAATTTTCAACAGAAAAATAATATACGTACTTATAAATATCAATAAATTTTTAAAAAATATAGAGTAAATTCATCAAATAAATATACCGTGTGTTTCAGCCAAATGGAATAAATTCGATAATAATTAAATGGAAGGGTGTTCGAGAAAAGGCTCGGACACGTCGATTGGGATTTTTAGTTGCGTATTTTTTTAAATAAAAACTTTATATACAGGGTGTGTCATGTAAAAGTGGTTAATACCAACTTTCTTATTTTAAATGCAATACCCTGTCAAATATTAAATTTTTGCATTCTCTAGAAAATTCCAGACATATTTCATGTACAATGTCCTATACCTACCTTCGACTGTTTCGGAAATATTAAATGTTTTCAGATTAATAATTTTGTTTACAATTAACATAAGATTTTCACATAATAGTTTGTCTACCGAACTATTAAGTGAAAATCTTTAATAGTACTTGTATTTCGTTTTAAAATACGTTGCCTTAGCAAAGTGTTGTCAGTGTCATAACTGTTTGAATTTCGTTAACTACATTTCAGCAAAATGGTTTATTTAACAAAAATGCACAAAATAACAATTCTGCATATGATTGGTTATGGAGATAACACACGGACACAAATGGAAGTTGCTCACTTATTTCATGAGAAATTTCCAAATTTGCCGCCTATATCCCAAGGAACAATTAGTAAAATAGAAAAGCAGTTTCGCGAGTTTGGACATGTAAGGCAAATAAAAAAAGCAGCTGCGAATGCAGTAAGTAATGATACCAAACTGGATATTGTGCTTGAGTTTGAAGAAAACCCGCATACTTCTAGTAGACAAGCAGCGTCAATATTCGATGTTTGCCATTCATCGATTACTCGCACATTAAAAGAAAATAAAAAGAAGAGACGAAGAAATATATAAAGAAGTATCTTATTTAAATCCAATAGAAAGGAAGAAGATCGAACGTCCAAAAGATACCTGTATTGAGAGAGATTAATAAACTTGTAGCAGAGATGCGGAGACAGAAGTAGATTCAGCAAATTTCTAAAGAATAACTCGGGATAACCCATAAAAAGTTGTCCTTAATCACAACTTGCTTTCACGCATCACTGAAATTGTTCGCTAAAAATTGGATTGATTAAGATCAGGTTGACTCACCCTATTCGTCTGACCTAACCCGATGTGACTATCAATTATTTCCCAAACACAAACTTTCCGTTAGACGAAGTTCAGTAGGTTGAATAATTTATTTCAACAACTAAAATAGCATGACTCGTCAGCATTGTTGAAACCTAGAGGCTGAAGATGCTAGTACCCTAAATTGTTTATTTCGACTTTCCAAAATTAATGAAACACTCTTAAGAAATCGTAAAAGAGATTCTAAAGTTTAACTTTATCAATTATCTTTTAATAATTTTAATCTACTTCGGGACTAAGAAAGCAGCAATAGATTTAATAAAAATAAAATACCCATTCAAAATAAAAGTTCAAATAAACTTGGTTCTTCTAGATTATATAGAAATAACCAAAAATTTAAATATATTCTTAATATTTAATCAGGAAAGTGATTTATAATTTAATAAATGACCATCTCGAAAAATATTCGTCTCAGTAATACGACTCGAAACTTACGAACGTTAAATTAATTCGAATTAGTTTTATTATTACGTGACAAAATTAGCTATTTATTTATAAGCTTAAAATCGAATGACCTAGATCCGAATTAAATGCCTATCCAATTAAAAAAGAAATGAAATCAAAAATATAAATACGTTATATCATTAAAAATACTATTTTTCGTCATATGAAGAACATTACATAAAACAATTCACGCAATTCGTTCTTTTTATAACAATTGCAATCTGTAATTTTTATTGTCGTTAATTCATTGTTCTTGAACAGTGGCTACGTAACAAAAATCACACAATACAAGATAACACGGCGTAATTATTATTTTTTTTGTTATTTCAAGTAAATTGCGTTTGTACAATTCCTTTTCTACTTAATAAGCGTATATGCATTATTGTAGCCATTTCCCTACCTACAACAGTATATTTACTTACATATATTTTTGAAATTATTTTACGATAATGTCCGCAGCATTAAAAAATATATTTCTAGGATTTCGGGGTATTATTGCATGTAGATGTCTACGTTTATTGTAATGAAATGTTTTTGTTTTTAAATTTTCCTTAAAACTTCGTATATTATATACTGAAAAGTACAATTTAATAATGCAACCGACATGTGATTTTATACAGGGTGTTTATTAAACATAGAGCAAAACTTTAGGGAGTTATTCTTTGAACTATTTTAAGATGTTTTGCGCTCGGATGATTTTCGAAGAGACGCTTTATTATTTACTATTACAGGTAGAGAGTCTCAACCTACCAAAACTGCTGAAAATGACTTCCTCCAATGAAAATGCATGCATCTAATCTTTTCTTCATTAACTGCCTCTTTCAGAAACACCAGGGCTCTTTCTTATTACGTTACATCCGACGCATATTGAAGAACTTCAATGACAAATGTTAAAAATATGAGACGCAATTACTTTTGACAATTTTCAAAGAAGGCAAATGATACGTCACAATAGAAACGTAATCAATAACGTATAAAACCTAGGGTTAAACTAAAGATGTTTTTGATATCTGCACCTATTTGACCTCGTGTGACTAAATAATATTCCTTTTCTTCTGTCGGAATGTTGTTAAAAACATAAAAACGAATTTCTGAACATTTATTGTATTCTGTAATCCTTGTGCAGTACACTATAGTTTTACTCATTGTGGATTAATGATTTTAAAATTATCCAAACTTTTATCGCCCTATACCTTCAAAACACATCTTTTTGAAAATCATTCTAGGATAAAAAATAACTTACAATATCTCAAAAAATATTCCCCTGAATTTTTGCCAGATGTTTAATAAACAGATTGTATAAAAATATTTATAATAATTTATTACAGGAAGTGTTTTGCAATAATATTAAGATCATTCTATAGAAGAATATTAACTCTTTAATTTGAAGTAAATTCATGTTGCAACGAAATTGTATTGAGAGAAAAAATATAAAAATTGCTGCAAATAATTCATTAAATTAGAAACGTATCAGATGATACGCCTCATCAGAGCTTCTTTAAAATAAAAATTAAATTTTTAAAGGCAATATAATTTTCAGATTTTATCTCCAATGCGTAGAAAGAAAACTGACTTTGGATGGAACAATGCAAAAATGCAAACTCAAGTCTATGGTAGCCCCAAAATAAGCGAGCTAGTAAGAGTAAGTACATATATTGCAGTGGCTAAACCACTTGGAAAGAATGGTTGTACGATGGGCAATAGGATAATAATAATAAATGGTAGAGTTATATGGAAAGGCTATTTCAAATGCTTGCTCAAAAATAGAAAGGAATATTATTAATAAATAAAGACTGATTACTGACCTTAAATTATCGAAATTTCTTACGAAAACGATATATCTAAGTAGCATTAAAAACAAATAATATTCTGTCTTAATACTAGCTAGTAAGAGTAAGATTATTGCAGTGGCTAAACCACTTGGAAAGAATGGTTGTAAGATGGGCAATAGGATAATAATAATAAATGGTAGAGTTATATGGAAAAGCTATTTCAAATGTTTGCTCAAAAATAGAAAGGAATATTATCAATAAATAAAGAGTGATTACTGATCTTAAATTATCGAAATTTCTTACGAAAACAATATATCTAAGTAGCATTAAAAACAAATAATATTCTGTCTAAACACATAGAGAATCGCTAAACCACTTGAAAAATGGTTGTAAGATGGGCCCAAGTGTTTATATGAAAAGTTTAAATGTTTGCTCAGAAAGGAATATTATCATAAATGAACTGGAGTATATATTATTCTACAAACACATAGAGAATCGGCTGTTTGCTATATATATTGTATATTATAACATAAAAGAGGGATTCTTTTCTTGTTAATCATTAAATAAATACAATCATATATCGTATTATAAATATCAAATTAATGCATGCTGGAGATAAAGGATTAGAATTAGATCTATTCGAATCTTTAGAATTTAATAAATGAGTAAAGAGAGATTAACTTATATAATCTGTTAACTTTCAAAAATATCTAATAGCCTCCTATGTATTTATTACCTAAAAAAGCCACTGTGTGGTAAAACAATTGTTCCATTCACTAATAATTAACAAAAATAAGTGAAAATTTAAACGATTTATATGTTATTACTAATGAATATTTAGAGATATCTGGTTCCTGGGCAATTTAAGAAAATTTTAATTCTCCTAATAATAAGTAGAAATCCTATATTTCATCTCAGCAGGTGCTAATGAAATTGATATTTGTAACTACATTGGAACTACCTGCTACATGTAAAATAATGGTTAACTTCAACTTGGCAAATTAGGAATTGTACGTACTTAGTTTTGACGGACGATTTATTAAAAAAAAATGTTAGCCCTTTAACACTATTTGTATAATCTACGAAAAAAATTCTTCGAAAAAAAATATTTTAACACAAACGATCCTTCGTTCGTTTTTCCTGAGTTCTGAACTAGTGTATACATGGCTAAATAGTCGACAAACATTTTCATTATTTAGACGAAATACCTAAATCATATGCATTAAATATCGTGCTGAATATGACAGCATCGTTATCGAAATTGTATCTACTTTTATTTGGGGATGTTTTCTCAATGTCAAACCAATCAGTACATGGTAATTTAGTTATGAAAAATCCATTAAACATTTGAGTGAGTTTAACAAAAGCCACAGATAGGAAACTATAACGTATTAAAGACATAGACATTTGAATTGATCACCATGGAAAATATTCAATTTAATAACTAGTGTTTCTACAAGATAATTTTTCAAAACGTAGCGTAGACTAAACTGAAATGAATATTGCGATGAACTCAAAATGTTGTAAAGACGAATAATGTTTACAAACTACCCTAGAACTTTGAATATGAAGGGATAATTAATATCGTTTTGAATGTGAAGCTTTGAAGAATCAGCTTCGTATATGAATTCTAGAAACAACTAACACTGACAAAAGCTTCTTAATGCGTAACTCCATAGAGAAAGACTGTCACGGAAGAATTCCTACATATAGGCCGGAAAACCAATATTACCATTGTACGAAGAACTAAAGCTGTACAATCTGTTTACTAAACATTCGGAAAAAAATCAAAGAGATATTCATTGGGCTATTTTAAGATTTTTTGTCCAGGTATGATTTACGGAAAAACACATTATTTCGAAGACGCAAATTTCGATATTTTTAAAATAATTAATACACCCCTAGTAAAACTATAGTATGTAGCACTTAACATATTGAATACAAGAAATGTCCAGAAATTCGTTTTTATGTTTTTAACGACTTTCCGATTATAAAGAACTGATATTATTTGCAATCACACGAGATTAGTGCCGATATCGAAAACATCATTAGTTAAACCATAGATTGCATACGTCGTTTATTATGTTTCTATTGTGACTTGTCATTTTCTCCATTTAGACGTTGTCAATATTGATTATATCACGTATTTTCGCTTGATAATTAAACATTTATTATTGACTCTCTTTAGTATTGAATCGGTATATGAACGACGAGATGACTGATACGCATTTTATGTACGGACTTGCCAATAAGAATTCATTAAAGGTTAAGCGATTATACAGTGAACGATTTCCCAATACCTTGTGATAGTCATTTTCAGCAGTTTTTGTAGATAAAGAATTCTTGCGTGTAATAGTAAGCAATAAGGAATTGTTTGCATTTGAAACAATTGTTCTCTAAAATCAATATTAAATGTATGTATGTACGTATTATAATACAAGTGTCGTCCTGTAATCGTTCGAACAATAAACGTTTCGCAATTGTTTAGTTTTTTCACGATACGCTATCAGATAATCTGACAGCATATTTTGTAATGGCATTTGTTTCTTAGTAATGTCAACAACGAAACGTTAATTCTTACAACGACCACAGAAATCCGTAGGAAGATTATATTATTAACTTTTGATTTCATAGAAAAAGAATCGTGTGTTTTTTCATATTCAGTTTTTTTCAGACCAAAGTTTTTTCACAGTCAATTCATAACACCTTTACGTTCTTCAAAATATTTTGGGATTAAATATAAACAACAAAATTATACCTTTATAGAACAAAAAATTATCATCGAAGCCGTCATTAATTGAAAAAAAGAAGATAAAAAATTAGAAATAGATAAAGCTTTGGTTTTTAGTCAATTCACATTGGATATTAAAGAAAATAGAAGGCTACTGTACACCGTCCGGGATCAGAAAAATTACATTAGGTAAACAAGAAGAAGACTCCTACAGATATGTACTTACATGTCACATCTCACTACCATCCGAAGTCGAAGAAGGCTCTGATCAAAACTCTGATACATAAAGCAACATCGATTACAGGTATTGAGCATTTAAAAGAAGAAAAACGACATGTTAAGCAAGCGGCGTTTAGACACAATAAGAAATAAGAATATCGGTAACCAAAGAAAAAATAACCACCTATTTACAATACATTTCTGACGTCAACACGAAAATAATGAAGATATTAAGAAACCTATATATAAGCAAGATTAAGAGCCGTTACGTCCATGAAATACATCAGAAAGTAATTTCGTTTTTTCCTCGAAAGAGTTGTATTTTTAATCAGACAACTTTTCCTAAAGCCTGCTGTCATTTTTTTATTGTTCTTCTTCTTTAATTCTTTGTTTGTTGATTTTTTTCGTCATGATGTTGAAAACGAGAAATAATTATTACCGAAAATATAAAAACACAGTCGCAGCAAGAGAAAAGTTGTATGAATTCTATTAATTTCAATATTAAGGACTTCTTTTTAGAAAATTTGTTGAAGCTGATAAGGACAAAATAAAAGTACTGATTGAACTAAACTGCCCAAATACAATAGTAGAAATTGATAAGAGATTAAAATTGTCGACGCCCACCACTCATGAGCATGTAAAACGATTTGGTTGCACATCAAAGCTGAATATTTGGGTTCTGCATGCTCTCAAAAGAAAATTGTTGCGTCACATTGACGTCCGTGTTGCTAAAATGTGAAGAAAATGGCATATTTCTAAAGCGAACCGCAAATAGAGTTTAAAAATAGAAATGTTGAAGGTAAATGATCGTGAAGGAGAAAACACGAGAAAACACTCGGTGCGATGTCAAGAGAATTGTTTTTTTTGAGCTTACATTAGATACTTCCACAATTAATACTGAAATGTAGTCCTACCAATTCATCAAATTGAATGCTTCAATGAAATTGAAGCGACCAGGATTAATTAACAGAAATGGTGTGGATTTTCGCCATGATAACGCCAGTTTAATGACTTGTCAAAAACTATTATAGCTTGGATGGAATCTATTACCGTAACCGACATATTTTCCAGAATTGACAGCCTCTGATTACTACTCATTCCGATCTTTACAGAATTCTTTAGATGGAAGAAGATTTAATTCCAATGCGGATGCCAAACGTCACTTGTTTCAAGTTTTTCAAGTAAAGATCAGTTTTACGAAGTCAGAATTACGTTATTAGTAAAAAAAAGTAAGAAAATGTATTAGACTGAAATTATCAATATAGAATTGAATAAAATGCTTATGCACTATACTTTCCGATTAACCCTTTAACTTTGTCAGAGTTACATATAAACTATTTCAAGTGAAATATGATTTAATTTTAGCTACGATAGAAAAGAACTATTGAAATGCCAGACCAACACATCAAGCAAAAGGCTAGAGTAATTGAAGATTTCAGAACATATATACAGGAATTGACGTAGAAGAGACTTCGAAAAAGGGAAAGTATTAGCTGCTATAAAGATCGTCGAAAACCATCAGAAAAATACCAAAACTTTAACCGTGAAGATTGCAACAAACATAGTACCACCTTGAGAGAATTAATCAGTTGAGAACCAAGATGTACATCTTGGTTCTCAACGGTATAGATCGCGTACGGGGTCTATTTTCGTACAGGTGTTTTTCGCCATGATTTACCAGGTGCGACACTTTGCAATTATCTGCTGATGATGACAACTTAGTTGCCGAAATGCGTATACAGAATTACAAAAGTTAATGTGGAAAGGGGTTATATATCAACCTTAGTGATTAAGTTAATCAACCACAGGCTCCATCAAATTCAACTTGAGAGAATTAGTTTAATAATTCTGAGAAAAAAGAATGAATAGTGATTATTAGAACAACAATGGGGTTAATGTAAAATATTATATGCATTTATGACGTAGTCTTAATAATTTTGATTTAATATAACTTAAAACCTTCATACTTTTTTATTCTTACTAAAATAAATATGTCTTCGCAAATATTTGTTTTAATTTTTTGGATTTTGCGTTTACGTTCTTGTTTTTAACAAACAAATAGTGCAACCTAAAATCGCTTTCTTCATAATTGCAAAACTGCAAAAAAGCCTTATCATAATTATTATATTATATAGAGGATATAATGACACCTACAATTAAAATGAACTGTAGTTAAGATACATGTAAAAAACAAATCGAATCACAAAATAAAAACCAAATCAAAATATTTTTTTCTGAAGCAAATTCATTACAAAAAACACATATATATTCGTCCACCTAACGATTACTGTTTATAAAATTAAATTTAAAGAATTCTATTTCACTAGGCAGGATAAAAGTTAATACAATTTCAAACTTTAAAAATATCTAGACTTGCTACTTATTAAATTTATCAACACTTAATTATATATATGCAATGTTAAACTTAAATAACAAATATTCGTCTACATACCTTTAAGTTAAGTATTTTATATGTATACGTTAAAATGAGGATACATTAAATAAAATTATAATATTCCTGGACAATGCTTATCATATGTAACACCTACGATTGATAATGACGATCTTTTTTAACATCCTTATAAGTAATTTCGTTTCCCTTTTAATTTTATTACAAAAGAACCATTCACATGAAGCCATAAATTATCTTACACGTGTCCAAAAAATTTCTTTTGTTAACTTATAATAAATATCGGGTAAGTGATCAGGTAAAAAGCGAATACAGAAAATGCATCTGCAACCATATTCGTTTATTGAAAAATATAATTTTGAAATAACTTCGAAAGAAATGATTTTGAAAATACGAGGACAACTAAAAAAGAAATTTACCTAACAATGAAACAAAACACCTAGAATTTTTTTGATAATTGTGTTTTCCAATGGAATTTTCCATAATTTCAACGCATTTGCGCCACTTACCCTGTAACTTTTTTAACTTATCAGGAAAATATGATTTTTATTCTAGTTTCAAAATAGGCATCTACGCTTTCTATCAGTTATCGTCCGCAAAATCAAGCTCGGTTAGAAGCCTTTTCAAATGTTTAAATAAAAAGAACTCGGATGTGGATAGTTTAGCTCAAAGAAGTTACTCTGGTGGAGGATTGGCTGGATTTTGGCTGCCTCGTGAACTCGCACATTGTCGTAAAAAACAGGACATCTTTGTGAAGCAAATTTCCAAATAAAAAGAAGTCGGATGTGGGTGGTTCAGTTCTAAGAAATTACACA
This sequence comes from Dermolepida albohirtum, assembly GCA_031893035.1. Taxonomy (NCBI): domain Eukaryota; kingdom Metazoa; phylum Arthropoda; class Insecta; order Coleoptera; family Scarabaeidae; genus Dermolepida; species Dermolepida albohirtum. The sequence goes on along the minus strand of JAVIWB010000215.1, from coordinate 3,542 downwards.
TACGGAGAATGCGTTGGATTTTGTCAATCTTATGAACTCGCGCATTGTCGTAATATGTATATGAAGAAGCGAAGCAAAGCACAAAAAAGAGACAAATCTAGCACAGAATTAACGCGGGAAGTCTTGGCCAAGAAAAAATTAATCGTAAAGGCGCAATAGATTAATTAATTCTTTAGATAAAAAGATTCTGGCAAGTATGTAATAAGATAATTTATGAAATTCAGAACTACATGCGTTTCATTTCTTAATACACTATGACAAATCATAAACTGTAATAAGTATCTTAGTCAATAAAAATATAGCAAATTAGAAATTGTTACGTTTTCTAAAATACTATTCGATGTACGAGGATAGTTTGACAAGTAGTGAGAATGACACATAGGTGGCGCTCTAATTGGTAAAACAAATGCACTGTAATTTAGGTTGCCTATTTATATGTTTACGTTCCGATATTTAGATAAATCGGTTGATTAGTTTATTTTTGACAGCTGATTAAAAAAGAAGCAACACGTCGTTCTGTTAAAATGGAAAAAGCAGAGTATCGTGCGGTGACTAAATACTTCGTAATTAAGGGTATGAAAGCTACCGAAATAAAAGATGAGTTACGGGAAACATTAGGTGAATCTGCTCCATCATCTGCCACAATAAGTAGATGGTGAATGAAATGATTATAAAAATCCATGATATTATTACGCAAGATCGACGACTCAAAGTGAGAGAGATAGCAGACATGGTAAACATTTTAACAGAACGCGTACATCACATTTTAACGAAAGAATTGCACTTCTACAAAAATTAAATGTTGAGATTCGTGCTAAACGGCCAGAAATGGCAAAGGAAAAAGTTCTGTTTCACTAAGACAACGCTTCCTCGCATACCAGCATAGTTGCGATGTTCAAAATCCACGAGTTGCATTTCCAATTAGTACCGCATGCGCCTTATTCGCCGGATCTAGCCCCTTCCGACTTCCACCTTTTTCCAAAATTGAAAACGGCACTAGGTGAAAAGAAATTTTCGTCTAACGACGAGCTTATCATCGTAAATGAGTATTTTGCAAGCCTTCCGGAATCGCATTTTAGAGATGGCATAAGGGCATTAAGCACCGTTGGAATAAATGTATTGCTCTTTTAGGAGAATATATTGAAAAATAAAAATTATTTTGTAATTAAAAAATTCGTTTTTCTTTTCCATTCTCACTACTTGTCAAACTACCCTCGTATTTCCCAAATACAAGGGGAACTAGATTAAAATCTGCCTATCCATGATAAAATCAACTAATCATCAAGTTAAAAATTAATCAATCGATTAATTTTTTTCTTGAGCAAAACTTCTTGTTGTCAAATTTTCTATTGTTAACTTCTTCTGGCATATCCTTGTATTAGTCTCAAAAATTCTCTTCTATTTTAGTTACTACTTTAACTATTCCCTATTCTTGAATTTATCTTACTGTCTTCTCTTGTATTCTTCAAAAGAAATTTCTTTCAAAATCATATTTGGGCTACTATCTAAGGATATTATATATACGAGCAGGTGAACTTAAAAATATCCGCAAATAATAATTGGAGAAAAGGATTGTGAATATTAATAAGTAGAAATTAATGTAAATAATTTTTTTCTTATACATTATTATAAAATATAAATAAATTTTCAATTACTAAATATTCGATAGAGATACAATAATTAAAAACATAAATTAGCTTTCGTGACATTATTTCCTAATTAATTAAGTGTTATTTAGTAAAGATATACAAAGTAAACAAGAATTTAATAACATTTAACGAATATAGACATTATATAATGTGTTTACTGAAAATATATTTAAATAACCTACACGTAAATTATATAAACATTAAAACAAAATTATCTTACACCACTTGCATCTTGACCCCCTTTTCTCTATTACTAAAATAATCTAAATACGAGAATCATTATATAATATAAGAACCTATAAATAAATATTCGTTTAAAGCATATTGCCTACGATAATACATGCTACTTCCTCCGACCCATATTATACTATACACAAATTATTCTTTTAATAACTTTATTTAAATGTAATGACAAAAACATTTCTAAAGTTAGTATTTGCATCTTTCGGACAATTTAATTTTTTTTTAATTTAATTATTTATATTTGTATGTGCATACTTTTACTGTACTATAAGGATACTAATAAGTATTCTTCCCGGCGGAATTTTATTTATTTATGTTTTTATCACAATTTCCACCTGATACAATCATAATTGACTCAGTACAGTTCTGTAAAGTCGGATATAAAGGATGTTTCGAATTTCGCGGTTTTTTTAAAGAATAAATAAAACACATAATTTGGATTCACTTTCAAAAACTTTTTATGAAATTATATAAATATGTAGTAACCAATGAAATAAATTTGATTACTTTTTGGAGTATAAAAGACGATTATAGGATGTTATTAATCATGTTTCTATATGCTTTCAAACACGTCATAATGTCACAAATTTTTGTCTTTACATAACATGATAAAACAAAAACTCTTCTGTTTTAATAATCTGTAAGATCTTTATTTCATTTCATACCAAATAAATTTGTAAAAAAGGTGAGCAAACTTTGTTCTTACATGAAATCATGAAAAGTGTTATCTCCTTGCTAGTGGTGCCAATAAAAGTTTTGCGATTTTATTACGCTTAAATAGATTCTAATACAAATGTGTACCACCATTTTCCAAAAGCTCAGATACTCGTTTTTGAAATCTGAGTACAAACATACACACAAGAATATATTTAAATTTTCATGTCTCAGAGTGGTCGTTAAAGAATTAAATAAAATCAATATTCAATTTTTATATAATTTCAGTTAACCATTGTGAAAACTTAAATTAAGAACTTACTCATAAGTAAGCCTGTAACTAGGTTGTAATAACTTAATTACACTAATATTATAGTGTATCAATGCCGCACTGTACTTTACTCTTTACCAACTTAAAGGGTTCCTTTCTCCTGAGTCTTTTAGACGAGTATGTATTGTTATAACGCTAGATAGCGTCAATATTAATGTATTAATGAAGTCGTTGTTCGTGACTTCGTACAATTTTTTGTCTGATCAACAGTATCATTATTTTCAAAGCACCAGCATTGACCAATGTTCCTTGGTACTATGTATTGAATCTCTGAATGATGTTTATATTATTCTTACTAGTACAACTACACAATGATGCCATATGTCTATACAGGCTTGAAAACGTGTTTATACAAAAGTACCTTGTTATATATATTGACGTTCAAATACCTTTCCAATACCTAATGCATTTTCCTGTATCTGATGTTAAGCTCTTCCTTCTACTTTTTTACATTAATTTTCCAACGTAGCTTTATGTCAAGATTAATACTTAGCTATTTTGTTCCGTTTACATGAGTACTACGAGGGTAGCCGTTTATATTTCGGGAATAGCAAACAAAAAATATTTTTTATTATCGAAAATAGTTTAATTGCTTTTCAAAATATTCTTTTTGAAAATCAATGCACTTTTGCATTCGTTTAAACCAATCCAAAAAGCATTGCTGC